>JAODKF010000147.1:22543781-22560904 GCA_026779585.1 Mormyrus proboscirostris
CTTAAGACACACCTTTTCCTGAAATACCTAAATTAGCACTTCTGGAACTAAACTCTGAGCTCTTTAAAAAAAAAAAAACTTTCTCAACAGAGTGTTAGATCGTGGGTATTCATAGCCTTGGTTCGACTGAGCTAGTATCGAGAAAAATTTATAGAGTCTTAAAGCACTAATGGCATCTGCCAAATGCTGTAAATGTAAATGTAAATGTTGCACGTCACAGAACCACAGATGACACCTGGACCACATCATCCGAAAAAGCAAAGATGAGATCCTGAGGCCCCGAACAGGACCCCCTCCGCCCAATGGCTGCGCCTAGAAATTCTATCCATAAAAATTGTGGTTGAGTCCAACACCCACCACGAATGAGTCTGATTTACTACTGGCAATGCAAACTGAAGAATTGCTCCAGTGTGGCTCTGTGGGCTAAGCCAGTGTGCCTGTAATCTGAAGGTTGCTGGTTCAAACCCAACCTCAGCACGTCTGTGGATCCTTGAGCAAGGCTGTTAATCCACAGCTCTTTGGGTGCCCCAACAGGTAGCTGCCCTTCGCAGACGGCTTGCTCTACGAAAGAGCAAGTTGAGGGAGGTATAAAGACAATTTCCCAAAGCGGATCAATAACAGTATTGATTGTTATTATTATTTATACATGGACCTGATGGCCCGCAACAGCAGACCCCATCCTCCTGAAGCACCCCCCACAGGACCCCCTGAGAGACATGATCACATGCCTTTTCCAAGTCTACAAAACACATACAGTATAGACTGGTTGGGAAAACGCCCAGAAACCCTCCAATATCCTTCTGAGGGTAAAAAGCTGCTCCAGCATCCCACGGCCAGGATGGAATCCACCTCTGTTCCTTCTGGATCTGAGGTTCAACCAATGGATGGACCCTCCTCGGCAGCACCCTGGCACAGACCTTCCTGGGGAGGCTGAGTAGTGTGATCCCCCTGAAGTTGGATCACATCCTCTGGTCCCCTTTCTTGAAGATTGGCACCACCACCCCATTCGGCCAATCCAAAGGTCCCCAACCTCCATGCAATGTTGAAGAGACGTGTCAGCCAAAACAGCCCAACAACATCAAGAGCTTCGAAGAACTCGAATTTCATCCACACCCAGAGCCTTACCACATAAGAGCTTTTTTGAGTACTTAAGTGACCTCAGCCTCTGTGATGGGTAAGTCCTCCTCTGAGTCTTCCAGGTCTACTTCCTTCAAGGAAGGTGTATCAGTATGATTCAGGAGATCCTCAAAATACTCCTTCCACCACCTGACTATAACCTCATTTGTTGTCAACAGGTCTACATGGGTAAAGCCTTGCTTCCCCCTCCTAAGTTGCCTGACAGTTTGCTAGAATCTTTTCAAAGCCAGCTGAAAGTCCTTGTACATAACCTCACCAAACTCCTCTCACACTCAAGTTTTTACTTCAGTAACTGCCAAGGCCTGCTGGTACTGGTTAGCTGCTTCAGGAGTCCCACAAGCTAAACTCGGAAGGCCTCGTTCTCTTAACAGATCTCCTTTCCACTAATATCCATCACCAGGTTTGGGGATTGCCACTGCAACAGGCACCAGCAACCTTATGGCCACAGCTCCGCACAGCTGCTTTTGCAATGGAGTCCTGGCACATTGCCTCTTCAGGTTAAATGTCCCCTGACTCCATTGGGATACAGGAGAAGTTCTGCTGGAGGTAGGAGTTGAAGATTTATTGGACAGAGGCCTCTGCCAGGAGCTCCCAACACAACCTAACTATAGTCTATCACTTCTGTCTGGCTTTGCTCCCACCATCTGATCCAACTCACCAACTGGTGGTGATCAGTTGAGAGCTCAGCTCCTCTCTTCATTCGAGTGTCCAAAACGTGGAGGCAGATCCAACGATACGATTACAAAATCGACCATCAAACTCCAGCCTAGAGTGTTCTGGTACCAGGTGCACTTATGAACACCCTTATGTTTGATGGTATTCATTGTGGACAAACTGTGTTTAGCACAGAAAATCAATAATACAGCATCACCCGGATTCTGATTGGGCAGGCCATTTCTTCCAATCACCCCCTTCCAGGTTTCACTGTCGCTACCCATGACAGCGTTAAAGCAGCAGAACTAGGGAATCCCTAGAGGGGGCACCTTCCAGCACCCTATCCAAGGTCACCAAGAAGGCTGGATACTCTGAAGGATATTGCATACACACAGACAACAGTCATAATCTGTCCTCCAAGAAGAAGTCAAAGGCATGTATTCCTCCACCTCCTGCACCAGCTAAGGCTCCTTTCCCACTAGAGAAGTCACGTTCCATGTAACTATAGTCATATTTGGTTACTGGAGATCGGTCAGCCGAGGCCTCTGCCTTCGATTGGCACCCAATCTAAACTGCACCTGAGCCCTACAGTACCTTCTGCAGTTGGTGGGCCCACAGGAGGGTGGACCAATGTAACCCTTTCAGGCTATGCCTGACCGGGCCCCATGGGTAGTGACCTGGCCACCAGATGCTTGCCCATGATCTACCTCCCCAACCCTGGCTCTGGGCAGGGCCCCACTCTTCCCGGTCTGGTCAGGGTCACATCTCCCTCTAATGTACTTGTCATGGCGGTCTATGTGAATCACTTAGTTTGGCTGCTCACCTAGGACCAATTTCCCTTGGGAAACCATTCCAGGGGCAATTACCCCCCCACAACACGGCTCCTAGGATCACAGAGGCACACAACAAACCCCTCCACCACAATAAGGTGGTGATTTATGGGGTGTTTGTGTGTGTGTGTTTGAGAGAGTGTGTGTGTGTACGTATGTGTGTGTATATATATATACTTATATTTTTTCTTAGCAAAATTTGTAAGTAGGGGACAGATCCTCCTGGAGCTGAAGCTGACCACTTAAAACAGCCATCCATTTTCTATAATCCTTCTTCCAACGCAGGGCTGCAGTTAAAGCCCAGAACACACTCTGAACAGCATGTCAATCCATAAATGCACTAAGGGTAGCTTAGAGACACCTGCCAAATTGTTAGTAGGAAATCCATTCAAACACAGTGAGAATATGCAAACTCCACCCACACAAAACTACAGAGGGAATGATACCCAGGGCCCGGGCGGTAAGAGACGACACTGCTACCCACAGAGTAAACACAACCCCCCATGCAAACACATCATCAGCAACAGAGATGTCTTCATTCTGTTCTTCATTATATGCTTTCTCAGTCCCCCTTCTGCTGTTCTGTTCTGTCTAATCAACAAGGAGTGACTATAATTAAGTGCTTAATTTCAATGTCAAGCACAACAGAAAGAAGCATAGAAACGGTACAATAAACTCATTTTTAGGTTAAGCATATCTTGAAAAATTTTGGTACTGTAGTTTTCTTAATGGTCAATAAAAATAGCATTCTGAGAGCTCTGCAAGGCATGAAATTACTAAATATAGCCCAGAACTAATAGGAGTGTAGGATATTCAAAATGCTGCATAAGTATCAAATCTTTATGCTACAGTTTTAGAAGCCCACAGGGCACCTTAGCAGCCATTTGAATGCTGAACCTCATATTAATGCCAACCTATCCCAGGAAGCACAGGAAACTCCCTGAATGACCCTATCCCAGGAAGCACAGGAAACTCCCTGAATGACCCTATCTTTGTGGCCTGTACTACAAAGTGGAGTTACTGGCTTATTGGAGTAACTTGTAGGATTTAAGGCAGTCTGGGCAAAATGTAAGTGAATGAATATGAAGTCCATTTAAACTGTGGTACATTAAATCCAACAAGTTACCCCAATAAGTCAGTAACCCCGCTTTGTAGTACAGGCAACTGGAAGCGATCCCCTGAATTAACCTATCCTGGGAAGCACAGGCGATCCCCTGACTGAACCTATCCTGGGAAGCACAGGCGATCCCCTGAATGAACCTATCCTGGGAAGCACAGGCGATCCCCTGACTGAACCTATCCTGGGAAGCACAGGCAACCCCTGAATGAACCTATGCCAGAATACAGGCAATCCCCTGAATTAACCTGTCCTGGGAAGCACAGGCAACCCCCTGAATGAACCTATCCTGGGGAGCACAGGCAACCCCTGAATGAACCTATGCCAGAATAGACAGGCGACCCCCTGAATGAACCTATCCTGGGTAGCACAGGCGACCCCTGAATGAACCTATGCCAGAATAGACAGGCAACCCCCTGAATGAACCTATCCTGGGTAGCACAGGCGACCCCTGAATGAACCTATCCTGGGAAGTACAGGCAACCCCTGAATGAACCTATCCTGGGAAGCACAGGCGACCCCTGAATGAACCTATGCCAGAATAGACAGGCGACCCCCTGAATGAACCTATGCCAGAATAAACAGGCGACCCCCTGAATGAACCTATGCCAGAATAGACAGGCGACCCCCTGAATGAACCTATCCTGGGAAGCACAGGCGATCCCATGAATGAACCTATCCTGGGAAGCACGAGGAAACTTCCTACCATACGAGATAAATACTTATTCTCAGCTTGCCTTGCAAGAATAAGAGGAAGATAAGGGGACAAAATCAAACAGAGGTGTAGGAGAAAAGAGAAGAGAGGGTACAACAAGAAAGGAAACAGAACCAGAGGAAATAATTAGTGGGACTAACATGGCGTTACTGGTAGCTGTGGTGGACACATCAGCCGACGAGATTACTCCGCACTTGGCACATTTGAGCGTCATACTGTACAGAGGGACTGTCACCTGACTGCGGAAGTCAAATCAACACACTGAAACACACACAAACTACGAGCCACTAGACACAACAGCTGCAGTATCCCCTTCCACTGTACCTTCTCTTGAGACAGGGAGATTGTTAAGGGGGTGGGTGGGCATGGGGTATTGCTGATAGCACTGTTTTATGATTACCCAAATTCCTCCTTGTTTCAATTGACAAAACTCAGATTATAAACAATCAGGCAGGCAGATACATACCATAAATCAGAGGTGGCCAATCTTATCCGCAATTGGCCGGTGTGTATGCAAGTTTCTGGGATAACCTGTAGGTCAGCTGTTCAAAACCAGGTGTGAGGACTCTTCAGTCCTCTAATTAGTAATCTAATTAGGTAGCTGCAGCGAAAACCCGCATACACAGCGGCCCGTTGCGAATAAGACTGGCAACCCCTGCTTTAAATAAATTAACCAGATTGCATGTTTTTGCACTGTGAGCCTATCCCAGCCAGTACCGGAGGTGTAAAGTGCAAGTAGGTTTTCTTGATTTTACTCTACTTGAATATTTTAAGCAGTTACTTTTAGAACTTTTACTTTCACATTTTTGAGTCAGATAACAAATTTTTACTCCAAGACATTCTGCATTGTTATTGTATGCAGAACACCAGAGTAGGGCTATATGATTCTGGATATTTTTTTCACTCAAAATTGAGATTGAGATTTTTTCTAATGACTTCTGAGCAATATATTCTTTCTTTCTTTCTTTCTTTCTTATTTTACATTACACATTATCTTATTAAGATGAAACAAACAATATGTGGTGATGCACAATACAGTGGTTAACCCTCTGGGTGGAATCAGACAGAAATACCAAAATTGTCATCCAATATTTAAACTTTATAAATATTCAAAGTTATCTGCACTATCTATTACTGAAATAATGGAGGTGATCACATTTGATAATCGACCATTTCGCATAGTGGAGGACACAGGTTTTCATCAGCTTATTCACCACTTATATGAGGACTCAAAAGTATCAGCCCACGAAATGTTTCAAATTCATTATTAAATTTGGCCGTAGATTGATCATTTGTTTCGTACAGAATAAAAATGTCATTCTTCTAACTCCAACAGCAAGGTTGGCAAGTTCCACCACTTTTTCCAAATAAAAAGAAAATTTGCCACTTGGTTTTCCTTATTGTGATGCATTCTAAGTTCCAGTGCCATATTCAAACCCGTCTTGAGTTATGTCAATCAGATAGGCTGCTTGTTGCAAGAACAATAGAGTAGAAAGTATATTACTTTTCATTCAAATACTTTTAAAGCCCCGTATTTTTTCCTTTTACTTTTGTTATTTGACTGGATGACATTAACTTTTGCTTGAGTAACATTTTGGTGTGGTATCTGTACTTTCATGTAAGTATGAAAATTGAGTACTTTCTACCATTGCCCAGTACAGGGCACCAGTACAGGGCACAAGGCTGGGATACCCCGAAGATGCAATGCCGGTCCATCGCAGGGCACATGCACAATCATAATTTGTAGTCAATTTAGAGACAGACTAGATGAACTGCATGCCTTTGGACAGTAGGAGAAAAGCATAGCTTTAAAGGAAGCCTGCATAACACAGGGAGAGCATGCTGGCTGCTGGCAAAGAGAGACGAGGCAAACGTCTAACCCCCAACACTGCAAGCCACTGAGCAGCTGCCATCAGAACCATCCTCATCCTAAGCAGGTAAAAAACACACAAGTACGCTTCTTATATTCCTATCAATGTGGCGACTTTCCTCTTATGTCTATGATCATAACCCTAATGCTAACTATGACAACCAAACCCCCCACCCAGCCTTAACATTAACCATAAGTAACCAACCAAAATTCTAGACTTTTGGCATTTTTTGATTGTGATTTTTTAAAATATAAAATTGAAGTTTATTTTGTGGGGAGCTGAAAAATGTCCCCAATAAACAAAAAAGTAACAGATTTTACCACATTATGGAGACAACTGGTTGCCACAATGTGGTAAACACACGCGCACACACACACACATACACACACAGTTTTGTAATTATATCTTTGTGGGGACTCTCCATTCATTTCTGTGGGAAAAACACTAATCCCAACACGATGACCTTAACACCTACCCAGCTCTAACCTTAACTGTTGGGTACATGTTCTGGAACACAGGGCAGAGGGATGCCAATCGCAAAGAGGTACTAGGCCAAAATATATCAAAATATTGGCATTTTGGCATTTGCACTTTTTTGATTGCATTCACAGATCTTTGTGGGGACCTGAAAAATGGTCCCCCACAACATCAAAATAACAGATTTTTATCACATTGTGGAGGACACTTGGTCCTCACATTTTAATATAAACCTAATCCACACACACACACACACACACACACACACACACACAGATCTGGAAAAAAATGTATGCGTATGTATGTATATATGTGTGTGTATGTATTTTTATATGTGTATATAAGGCATTATAAGTAAGTGTTTCTCTGCTAGGTCTGAATGCTGCTTCTCTATATGTGTCCCAGTTGTCTGGGTAACATCAACCCCATTCTGCTGTCCATTCATCAGTGCATAGTTACTAATCATTCCAATAATCAGTAAGCGTGTTTGTTTGTCTATCTGTATTGGCCGGGGTATATACCGAGACTCTCTGAGTGACTGATTTACAATGCTGGGAGATACAATGAGCCGCCTAAAATAAATGAAATATGGCAGTTCTTGTAAATGAAAATGAAATATGGGTTCCTCCTTATTTTCATTTGATAGCTACAAAGGGTCCCTTATTAATTCGCAGATACCTGTTCCTGTATACTCAACACGTAGAGTGTTCTCTACAATGGTGGCCAGATACTGCAGAGCCTGTGGAAAGGTTTGCTCCTTAAGAGTTTGACAATGGCCATTTAAGATTTAACAAAACATTTCAAGCACTGGAAAAGCAGACATTTGAGAAGCATAATGGGATGCAAAGATGTGCTTAGCTCAGGGTTACATTTCAATGTAATTACTGCAGCCTCTGGTATTGCATGTGCCCGTTGCAGGTTTTAGAAAAAAAAAAACATACTACTGCTTCTTCCATAGCGGCCAAATGTCTGAAAAAGTCACACATTGAATGAACCTATCCTGGGAAGCATAAAAGTCACACCATACAGAAAGAAGAAATCTCTAAATGGGAAACCACAAACGGTATACACTATAGACCGCTAGTCAATGCTGTGTGTTCATTTAGGGATTTATTCTCGATTTATATACTATTACAATTAATAAACAGCATATTGACATTAATATGAACATGCACTTAATGTTCTGTGAATGCATGACAAGTGCATTATGATGGTGCACTTAATGTAACTTTTTACCATTGTTTGTTATTAATAGAAATTAAAGCTGTCATGCCTTATTCATTGAAATTGTTATGAATGCATTGCTTTAAGACAATAAGATATTATTGTTATATGAATGTGTTATAAATGCATTATGAAGGTGCGTTGAATTTTCTATGAATTCATTCTGAAGCTACATATAGTGTACATCGATACCAATACGGTGATGATTTTCTTGGTGCTTCAGATTAAAGTCAGCCCTATTAGTGTCCTTTCCTTTCACCAGGCTCTCCCCAGAATGCACACATCAATAAATCTATTTCAACACTTCCCATTCCTTGCAGTGTTTGGCTGAACACTACAATTGACCCACTGTGGCTACTTATGGATGTATTCTCTTTTAAGCAGTGGCAATTTTCTCCTCTTAATTAGAGGCCCAAATACGCAGATGGGGGCTTTATTATATTGTTAAATAAATACCCCCACTCCATTTTCAGTATAATAACAAAGATAAGCAGTAGATTCTCCCCAGGGACTTTCTAGTCGATCCTAAAATCCTGTCCAGTGAGTAACCTTATGAGTATTATAGTGCACAGTTGTCATTTTTAAGCTAATATTGTTATCGTCTGATGTGTGTTATTGTGTGATGTCTGACTGTACTTCCTGACACAAGTGTGTACTGTTAAGCATTATCATCCATGGGTAGGATAATTGTTCAGTGAAAACAAAAGTATTTCAAAATGAGTAATAAAAATCATAAACACTGACAGTATAATTAAACATCATAATTTCTGAAATAATTTTCCACAGCCGAATTAGGCTTATCAAAAAACAAGCAATATAATGAGCTTATCCTTTAAAGACACAGCTTATTTCTTAATTTCATGCAGCCTACATTAATCTTAAATGAAATATATATATGCGTATATATATATATATATATATATATGTTTATACAGCATAGCAATGTTGAAAGAGAAGGAATGGTCTCCTAAAACCGACACTGGCTTTATCTAATCACCAGCTTGACCACTAACTCAGCTAATAACACCATAAGAAACTAACCTCACAGTCTAAGTGCAAAATGAGCAAGATAACTTCTGCTGGCCTGCATTTCATATCTGCATGCAATTTTGTTTTCCACATATCTGCCTTTTGGTTCTTCACACAAAAATGAGTAGACAGATCATCACAGGTCACAGTAAACTACTGCAAAATGAAAAAGACCATCGTTCAGTGTAGAAAAACCAAGGCTGAATAAGCCTTCCAAGTGTCATTAAAATTACGTAAAGCTAATCGTTAATTTTAAGGGCGATATAGTGTCTTCTCAATGGTTCTAATTTATATTCAGTTTAAAAGTGCTGATATTACTATTAGATAGGGGAGACTTTATATTTAGAATCATTTCGAAGTTGTATCACTATGACCAGTAAGAAGTGCCCTGATGCTTTACACTGGGGCAAGGAGGTAGTGGGAGGAACTTGGGCTTGGCCAATCCAGTTAAAGGAGCTTAGCCCCCACATACTAGGACCCTTGAATGATAGAGATTGTCGAGTGGATAAAGGGGATGCTGCAGACCTCCAACATAATGCTTCAGACAACATAGTTGGTAAGTAAGAAGAACCACTGAGTGCTGAACATGTTGTTTACAGAAAACGACAGCAGAACAATATGATCTCATAATAACACTAATGCAAGAATGCCAGTCTGCAGGTGAAAGGGGCAAGAAAACCAGGAAGGGAAAACATTTCCCAACATTCATAACCAAAACTTAGTAGTAACTGAAAGTGATGGCTTTCGCCTTCTTAAATGCAAACGTTCTCTTGAAAAATGTTGCTAATACAGTGATCCCCCGCCTATCGCGGAAGCTACGTTCCAGACCCATCAGCAATAGGTGAAAATGTGCGATATAGAAAGACCATATACAGTAAATAAACATATTTTTATAGTGTAAGCCTTAAAATACCCCTCTCGCATGCTTTAAAAGCGATAGGTGAAAATCCACGATATAGAAAAACCATATAAATAAACATTTTTTAACCCTTAAATCATAGGGCTTAAAACAAAATGAAAAGTTCACAAAAAGTTTGCTCAAACAATCAGACCACAAGCAAGGTATGTGATACGCAGAGAACTGTGATACGATGGGGAAAAATCTGCACTATAGTGCGGGCGCGATAGCTGAACCGCGACATAGCAGGGGATCACTGTACGGCGCTAATAGATTTCAAAATGGCTGTCGATCTCTCTTCTCATTGTTCCTAGCCCCTTTCAACTAATAATACAAAAACTAAACAAAAGTCTGAAAAGAAACTGGTTTAAGAATTCACTTAGAATGAATAACAGTTGCATCCATGGAAAAGTGAAGCTGCAGCAGTACACAGAAATAGCATACACAGTAGAACATCAGCTGTGGAGAGCAAATGCAAATGAAGAACATGATGTAATGGTGTGGCGTCCCTGGCTGGAACAATAAGCACTGATCATTCTAACCTCGCCTGCATCTGTGTCTCTCTCAGATCCCACCCTCACCCTGAAACCTGGCCAGCTCTTCATAAAGCTTAGCTAATACTCTTGCTGTTGTATGAATAAAAAATAGTTTTATTTAATCAGTTTTAAAGCCGATCCATATAAAGAAATAGGGATATAGACCTAAGTTATACATATATATTATTATATACTATATATTAATACACCCATTTTTTGCAAACATATGTACATACTGTACATACGATACTGTAACTTGTAAAGGTATTATAAGTATCTAATTATAATCTATCCAATAACAATAAAAATATGTGAGGCTATACAGAAGGGAAAATAAAACTGCTTTGCTAAGTTACATAAACTAAGATGTTTCTGCCAAAAACAATGAAGCAATGTCTATGTTGATGAATCCACCAATGGATGTATCTATTGACGCGGCATACCCTGCCCGCTCCTTCAGTTTCATATCAGTGATGCCATCTTTGGACACAAGTTTGTTAAAAACCAGAATCCCAATAACCATGTTAACCTGTTAAAGAGAAGAACAAAAGTTTGAAGAAACAGGAAAAAAGACAGTAAATTTGTGCCTATGATAATTTTTCATGCTCTGTCACTTCTCAGGCAAAACAATGTGGCGCATCATATTTTCTCATAAGACAAGAAATTACTGGTATGAAATGACCTGAGATTTACTTATAGTTTGTCAGGTGATGACTTATGGGATGCCAAGATGGCTTGTGCTCAGACACAGTATCTGCAGAGGTATTCTGTCATGTATGTTGCACACAGTAAGTCAGAATAACAAGCACTATAATTGCAAGAAAATGAAGCAAAGAAAAAAATACCAGTACTACAGCGGCTGCTGGTCCCACAAATGCATAGAGGAGCCCTCCTTCCAGAGAAAGCCAGCAGCTGTGATAAACAGAGAAAGGCAGAACTGGTATAAAGAGGTACAAAGACATGGCGATTTGTCCAGCGAACATGCCAGTGCACTCCACAAATTCTGCTGTAAGTTGAATTCACTTGGTTATACACTGTCAGAAAAAAGGGTAAAAACTTGTACCTTTGCTTGTCACTGAGGCTTCACCTTTGTAATTGTACCTTTAAAGGTACAGAAATGGACATCCCACTGGTTCAAACAGCATTAATGTATCATGTATGGTGTAGAAATGTTCCTCAGAGTCTATTTTTGTACCTCAAAAGATACAATTACCTACAGTTTAGGTTACAATTGTCAGACCCTTGAGGGTATAGCCCCAGTGACAAGCAAAGGTACAAATTTGTACCCTTTTTTTTGAGAATGTATTTTGCTTCTGAGATTCTTTTCTTAGAGTCACAAAGGTTGGCAAAATAGCGCTGGCATAACACTTACTAGTTGAGTGTGCCATATCCCTTGGCCTTAGTGAAGCCCACAGAGACAGCAACTACCAAAGCTGGCAAACCTGTGGATAGGGAAGATATCAACACTGGGTCTGGCAGCAAGACTAAGCGAGGGGAGAGTTGGGGGAGGGGGGGGGGGTTACAAAAGCAAGAAAGCTAGGCAAGACAGCCAAGAACAGAGACAAGATCTGTCCAGAAAGAGCAAGGTTTGTGCCCAGATCCAAGCAGGCGGATGAAATAGATGAAGGGTGAGCTCAACACTGAAGAATGTGGAAGAAAGAAAGTTGGAAGAATCGCAAAGAGAATCACTCACCCCAGCCCAAGCACAGGAAGCGCTTCCGAATTATTCTGTTTCGAAGGCGTCCCATAACAGCCATGTAGGACTGCCATGCCTCTGTGAGCACCCAGCAGAAGGAGGACAGGAAGAAGAAGTGTAGAAAGGCAGCAACCAGTGTGCAGACCACCTGAGACAGAAGAGAGGGAGCTAAAGAAAGGAGACAGCTAGAGGTTCAATTGCCAGCACACACTCAGGAATGGGAAGAGGGAACGGTGGGATGCGGGAAGAGCGGCTGGTTAGCTGCACTGTAGGGGTGCACCTTGTTCCGCGTTTGGGTCTGCCCAATCAGAATGAGGGCATTGGAGGAGATGATGGAGAGGCAGAAGTTGATCAGGATGACGGAGCGCTCAGAACGGATGTACCTGCAGAAGGAGGAGGAGGAGGTTATGTGGCAGGAGCTATTCAACTTAAACCCAAGGAATGTTTGCTGAGTTAATAGCTTCAGTATGCAGTTAAATATGAGTGTTATTGCATTTATTTGTACTGAAAGTAACTATCATAACTGTGCATCAAAAATAAGTAATGAAAAATGTTAGTAAACTCTCTTGAGTTCAAAAACCTTAGCTGCCTTTCCATGTCACTCAAAGGATAACCTAAAATGAAATACCACTTCCCTGTTGAAGGCACAAACATTTGCATATAGCACTGTATTTACTATCTATATACAGTGGAGCGGTCTATGAGACCGTGAAGAGTATCACTGTATTTACTATCTATATACAGTGGAGCGGTCTACGAGACCGTGAAGATTGTCACGGCCTCCATTTCCTGAGTATCTCTTTTATTGACCTAGTGTAGGTTTTGCTGTCATTTTGTGTGTCATTGTCACCCATTGCAGACTATCACGCCTCTATTGTCATTTGTCTTTTACCTCCAGACGGAAACATAAATGATGATTAGAAGCAGCAGCGTCAGTGAGGAAACCCCACAGCCCACAATGAGCGTCACAGAGGGCACTTGCGTCTTGTCCATGTTCTGGAACACAGGACAGGGGTACGTCAGTCGCAAAGAGACACAAGGCCAAGCATGTGTACACAAGCACAACCTCCCGCAGTGTGTAATACAGTCACAAATACAAACATTAGTGCAATACAGAAGAAAAATGAGTGGTATGTCATTCTGTGCTTAACCTTAGGTTCCCGCAGTTAAATTACACCATTTCAATTACATTCCCCTCTCCATCCTAGACACACCTCTCCATCCTGAAGCGGTTCTTAGTTGGTTGTCATGGTGAGGTATTAAAACGGATAGAGCAGCAGGGCATCTGCCTGCAGCTCTAATTACCAATTAAAAATGCTTGCCTGCTATAACATGTGTGGATTCACATGTTTGCATTACAGTTGGCAGTACATTAACCGAATAAGCATTATATGTGCAGGTGTCTGTGTCACTGCTATTTGCAGCTGGCATGTTCGAGCCTGTTTTTATGTTAGCTGAGTGTGGATGATGATTGCAAATGCAGGTGATCTTAAAATCTGTACCATGCTGGTGGAGCAGCCAACCCACCATCAGCCACACCCATTCCAGCCAATTGGACAGATATTAAGCATTTCTGTGGTCATGAAGAGTGGCTGCCCAGCAGGAGGCAGAGGGAGGGGGGCATCCTGCAGAGCCACTAGAGGGTGCAATGGGGAGGGGGGGTACAAAGGAATAATGGCAACTTCACCATTAATGTCAGATCACCTTGCAGTGCTCTGCCCACCCATGCAGAGAAGATAATTGGGAAAAGTTTATAGTCTGTCTAGCACAGGTTTAATGCTTGTACTGGCCAACTTAATTAAATGCTTTTCATTAATCTGAAATGTCCCTCTAAAAACAAGAAAAATACCCAGAAGATGCATGTTCCTTGCGGTTATTTTCCAGGAAAATGACAACCTGTTGGGTATTGTGGTACATGCTGGGCATAGTAAAGGCTAATGCTACGCTGGATATCCAACACTAATAAAAAGCTTCCTATCACTAAAAATGGACCAAAAATATCGAACATTCAGTTTTACAGAGTGGTATGTATGCAAGTTCCTCATTTTAGTATCTCTGCACCTTCAAATAATTCCCTCCTGCCTGCCTGCCCTCCTGCCTGTGATGTCTCTCCCTCCTTCCCTGCTGCTGTACACTGTTCATCCTGCCATCAGAAGCAGCACCAGCACCTGCCTGCCCCCCACGTTGAGACTCAAATCATAACATTTTGTTCTTTTGACTTCCTCTGCCGGCCCCTGGAGGATGGGCTTCCCCTTTGATTCTGGTTAGGGTTAGGGCTTCCTCTGCTTTGAATCTGGTTCCTCCCAAGGTTTCTTCTTTTTAGGGATTTTTGTCTTGCCACTGTCACCCATGGCTTGTTCCCTGGGGGCTTTGAGCAGGGATGATGTAAAGTGCTTTGAGACAACTTATTTTTTGTGAAAATGCGACATACAAATACAATTCAATTGAATTGAACTGAATAATAGTTATCTTGGTCAGTAACTGAAGGTTATAGAGCTTATCCTAGGTGACATACTGCACAAGGCACCAGTCCATTGCAGGGCACGCACAGACACACACACACACACACACACACACACACGCAGACACACACACACGCAGACACACATGCACGCACAGACACACACACACGGATGCAGAGACACACACACATGCATGTACAGACACACACACGCATGTACAGACACAGACACACACACGCACAGACACACACACGCACAGAAACACACAGACACACACACACGCAGACACACACACACGCAGACACACATGCACGCACAGACACACACGCACAGAAACACACAGACACAATCCTACTTTAATGGCAATTGAGACATTGATTAGCCTAACTGAATGCCTTGGACTGCAAGAGGAAACAGACCTACCCACTGGACCACCATATCATTGAACTGGTAGCCAGCTTTTCTGCATTCAGAAGGAATATTTCAGTCCTCTCTGAAGCAACCAATGTGGCCATTTTCTCCAACTCCCAGCTGATTGGCTCTGCCCACACTTATCATCTCTGCACGTCTATATGACTACATCTCTTCTAAACAAAATCATGTTTCTAATTTGATTACATTTTTCCAGTTTGTCATTGCTTTTTTAAATACCAAAATACACAACACAGTAACCCACACTATAACCTGTTTGAACAATTTTACAGTTGTGGCCAAAAGGTTTGAGAAAAAGCAAAAAAAAAAGGTTTTCACAAAGTCTGCTGCCTCGGTTTTCGTGATGGCAATTTGCATAAACTCCAGAATGTTGTGAAGATTTCAATTAATGGCAAAGTCCTTCTTTGCCATGAAAGTGAACTCAATCCCAAAAAACCCATTTCTGGTGCATTTTAGCCCTGCCACAAAAGGACCTACTGATGTCATTTCAGTAATTCTCTCATTAGCATAGAGTGTTGACGAGGACTAGGCTGGAGATCACTCTGTCATGCTGATTGAGTTAGAATAGCAGAGTGGATGCTTTAATAGGAGGGTGGTGTTTGAAATCATTGTTCTTTCTCTGGTAACCATGGTCAATGCGCTGCACAAAAAGGCCTTCACAAGCAAGGATATCGCTGCTAGTAAGACTGCACCTAAATGAACCATTTATTGGATCATCAAGAACGTCAGAGAGGATCAGCTGTTGTGAAGAAGAAAGTCCAGCAAGTGCCAGGACCATCTCCTACAGCTGAATTGGCTGCGGAATCAGGGTACCACCAGTGCAGATCTTGCAGCAGGCAGGTGTGAGTGCATCTGCATACACAGTAAGGTGAGGACTTTTGGAGGATGGCCTGGTGTCAAGAAGGGCATCAAAGAAGCCAGTTCTCTCCAAGAGAAACATTAAGAACAGACTGTTTTTCTGCAAAAGGAACAGGGATCGGACTGCTGAGGACTGGGGTAAAGTCATTTTCTCTGATGAATCCCCTTTCCAATCATTTGGGGAAGGAGAAAAAGATTGCCCGGAGAAGAAAAGCTGATTGCTACCATGAGTCCTGTGCCATGCCAACAGTAAAACATCATTCATGTGTGGGGTTGATTCTCAGCAAAAAGAGTGAGCTCACTCACAAATTTACCTAAGAACACAGCAATGAATAAAGAATGGTACCAAACATCCTCCGAGAGCAACTTCTCCCAACCATCCAAGAACTGTTTGGTGATGAACAATGACTTTTCCAGAATGATGGAGCACCGTGGCACAAGGCAAAAGTGATAACTAAGTGGCTCGGGGAACAAAACATCAACATTTTGGGTCCATGGCCAAGAAACTCCCCAGACCTTAATTCCATTGAGAAGTTGTGGTCAATCCTCAAGAGGCGAATGGACAAACAAAAATCCACAAATTCAGGCAAACTTCAAGCATTGATTATGCAATAATTGGCTGTCAAATTTACAAATGAGAGGAGACCATTCAGCTCATCAAGCTCGTTTGGGGAGAACTTCACTAATAGCAGAGTTGTTAAAATCTCATATAGCTCTGATTTGTATCTTTCTCAAAACTTTTGGCCAAGACTGTGCATTTACATTAAATCCTCTAGCAGATGCCTTTGTCCAAGGCAGCATACAAATGCTGCAGATAATATACATTGTAAGCATGCAGCTGTCATTGTGCCAACCTCGGTAAAGGTGATGCTAAGGTAAACTTCCAGGCAATGACCAGATACAAGTGATTTTAGGGAACAAATGAGGTTTGTAAATCAATGGATGTCTATATATAAAATCTCATGCACAGGACCTATTTAGCTGATTCTGCCTCGGTGTGGGGTCATTTCATCATGTCAGGCCTTGGCACAGTTGGAGTCTGAATATCTATCAGGAGGCCTGCTTGCTTGTGCCAAGATCCAACAGACAGAAGCCTCCAGTCTGTTTGGTTCAGGATGAGATGAGGAGCATGGATTGGAGCAAACACATACACACACACACACACATGCAGACATACAAACACACAC
>JAODKF010000147.1:22561004-22573950 GCA_026779585.1 Mormyrus proboscirostris
CACACCCACCCCCCCCCCCCCCCCTTTCCACATATAAGCACCACAGAACAAGACCGCACTGCTACACGAGTCAGGGTACGCAATGCACTCCCTGGAGCACAGTCTGGTCCCCAGGGGATCCACACTCCTTGTCAGCGCAGCAGTGTAGGGATGTCTTTGCCTGTGCTTTTTGACAGATTCTGATGAGCAATTCTTACTAAAAACCATATCTCTGGTAAGTAGAAAACAGCACCATGCTGAAGCTTATTGAAGATTCATTATTTTCATTTTTTCCACCTAAGCTAAGTCTCTTGTCAGTTATGCCACGAAAATCTCGGTTTGCTGGCAACTGGAAGCCTGTCTAACAAAGCTGTACCTCTGGGACTGCCTGAGCAGACCAGATAAGCATTCATCTGTCCTTGAGTGTCCAGACAGGAGAGGGGCCAGGAAGATACTGGCTGATCCATTGTGAAGAGGGCGGAGCCAAGACAGGAAGCTGAAGGTCAGCTGTGTCCATCTGTGCCTCCTCAGCAGTGTTTTAATACTTCATAGCGTGGAGCTTACATGTTAAATGACTGCAGTGTTTTTTTCTTTTCTTTTCCTTCTTTGGCACAGTGGTATTGAATAAGTCCACGCGGCGTGCCAAAAAACACTATTTGTGATGTGGTGAGAGAGACAGGGCGAGGGAGAGCGAGTGAGATCATTTTGCTGTGCACCCAGACAGCCTCCTCTAAACTGACCAGCCTCTTTGTTATTCTGCAGTCGTGCAGGACTAGCTACAGACAGTGATGTTGCCGGATGGGGAATTTACAAGCAAATTGTCACGAGTTGCTGAAGGTATATGTGCTGTTGTGGCTTCCTGCTCCTCAGGAACATTCATAAGATTGGGATTCTTTTATAAGCCCAGGGAAAAGTGAATTAGTCACACAAATGTGTGCCAAGTAGTCCGAGGAGGAGATAAAGTGCTGCATAAAAACGGCACGAAAACCCAGGAGAAGCCAAAAACATTCAGATGATGTTGCACGGACTGACTATAGGGTCCATGCGTCCATGTTTACTGCGGGGAGAAGGTGTTCTGGGACACATCACAACTACTGTACAGTGAATAGGGTGCTTCTTTCAGTCTGCCTTCAAAAGCAGAAATATCTAAATACCTCCTGCGCTGGATCCCGCCTGGCTCTGTTCCTCCCTCCCTGTCTTGTAGGAGGAAAGCAATTTTCACCACTAAATGCACGACAGGTAGCAAAACATAAACACTGAAACTTATTCAAGGCATGATTAGTATCCGATCCTGAACATCTTGCATTCAACTGCTTTCTTCCACACTTCCCCAACACACGTTCAACACATGGTGGCGTAGCTATCTAAAGGGCGACCTTCCATTCATTTCTATGGTAAAACCCCTAATCCTAATCATGACAATCTTAACCCTGAACCTAACCCTAATCTTAGGGGACCTGAAAATTGTCCCCACAACATTTGGTCCTCACAATGTAATATAAACCTAATACAGACACACACACACATATTTATTTCAGCTGGTTGTATTTACTGCAGCATACACACACACATACACTCAAAAACATAAATATATAAAAAATGGGTAAATTGCTTCTCTTTTGAGAGCTAGGTCAAAACAGAGCAGTTTATAGGGACATTTAATTTCTGCTACTGTTTTTATCGTTGTTGGTCTACAGGCCACACAAAAGGTCTGTTTCAGCTTCTTCCACAGCTTCTACAGCTCCAGGCCAGCCACTGTTGCCAGGGCAACTGCTGAGCAAAATGCTTTAGAGGGAGTTTCCGGGCTAAGAATAACTAATCTCTCTGAAGGAAATTTTAAACACCTTAAAAATCTGAAACCGATCAAATGTAATGTAAACCATTACATTTTCATTACAATTTAATTTTAAATAATCAATTTGTATTCATTAAATTTAATTGAATATTGTGCATGTATACCTCAAAGCACAATAAGATCTGAAAGTTTGATGCATTTCGTATCTGCAACATTTAAGATACGTCTAATAATTTATTTTACATTTTTCAAAACGACAGAACGGAATTATTTCAGCATTGCACACGTGTAAAACCTTGCTTTGTCTGTTTTTCTGTTCACGTAAATGAATACAATATGATATGCTATACGTAGAATGTGTTATAATATTGGAATATTACATTAATTGTTATGTTTTAAAACACTCTGTCAGCATTTGCCGATTTAATTTATACAATATAGCAAACGGAGACGGAGGATGCTTACTACAAAGCACAAATTGGGTTAATACTTCTCTATTTCCACAAACAACCGATAGAATAAATATATAAAACAAACAAAAAAATGACAATAGCAATTGTTCGCAATACCAAGCGCAACACTGCTTGGCTGCACTAGATGAAACACGAAACGATGTTCCGCTCTTTTCACAAGCACACAATCCCCCAGCAAAGTAATCGAGGTACCTCACTGCATGGCCGTGCAGCGAGAGAGAGAGGAGGGAGCGTCACACGGATCTGTTGATACGGAATGACAATGACGTTTTTCTATGCTTTTTACATTACCATCACAAAAAATAAACATTTCGGGTGCGTTTAGTCATAGGAACAGTAACATGCAAGTGGCCGACTTACCATGTCGGGATTTAGACGTGCTAAAATGGCGAAGGTGGAGAGCCTATCACATATACATTTTGTTCTGAACGAATCGACGGGCACCGTCCTACAGCCTCGTGCAGACCAGGATCCAAGCAATGAAAATCTGCGAGGGGGAGAGAGAGGACAGCGGAATGTCAAAAAATAAAGAAAATTCCCGTTAAATCCCTTCTTTCGATTGTACGCTGCATGTGAGACAGCTCGTAAAAAACGATGGAAACAGTGATGCGGAGAACCAGAGGCAGCACGCACTACAGGTTTCTACATGGCCAGGTGCTACAGAGTGCAATAGAAATTTGCAGTCAAAATTGCCCATTTATTTTTTTGCAGCAACAAAACAACTATAATAACCCATCCATCCATCATTTTGCCATTTATCCTGCTCCAAGTCATAGGAAATTATTAGTATTATCATCACGGTTATTATTTTATTATTATTATTATTATTATTATTATTATTATTATTATTATTATTAGTAGTAGTAGTAGTAGTAGTAATAGATGCAGTAGTAGTAGTATCATTATCATCAAAATTATATAATAATTATTATTGTTATATATATATTATTATTGATCAAACTCATTGTTCAAACACGTCACCTGGCTTTGTTAGATATTCTAATAAAAAAATCCCATTTTTGTTCATACAGTAGATAGCGCCTATAGAGAAGCCTATCTACATATGGTAAGCAACAAGCTTGTACAATACAAATGGGCCATTTTATGATTCCCACTGGAGTGGGTCCTCTTTTTTAAAAAACAAACATATGAGAAATCTCTCCAACATTGAACATTAATCACTATCATAAAAAATGTCACATCAGCAAACCAAATCATCCTAAAGACCAGAAAATACATGCAGGCCCAGACTACTTCACATAGAACCTGTTGTTTTAAATAAGCAATGCCTGTGTGCAGCAATGCCTGTGTGCAGCAATGCCTGTGTGCATGAATGCCTGTGTGCATGAATGCCTGTGTGCAGCAATGCCTGTGTGCATGAATGTCTTAACTATTTGCTTCTCCTTTCCATATGACTATATATCTATATTGTGATTCGCAGCAATCGGAAAATGAACTGATAGTAAAATCCTTCTGTGTACATTTTTACTGTTCCTAGTGTCCGTTAATTTTAAGATGGCTGACACAGGCATATCAATGTCTTCGGGAAATTTGTCTGCTAAGAATCAAGTGATGATTCACACTTGGTACCTTGATATTATATTTGAAATGGTGCTGGATTCGGAAAAGCTGAGAGACGCTAAGGATACTGACCATATTGTGGCTGAGAGCATATAAGCAAAGATAGTATCTCACCACCAGCATCACTGTAGACTAGGTATAATCCCGTCATTGTCATAATGCAGTGAAACAAAATTCAATATTCACATATTCCATCTTGTTCTCCCATACAGATACAGGTAAGGGCAAAGACATTTATCCAGTTCCTCTGGAGCTTTTGAGGTCTCCTTCAAGGGCCCAGTAGTGACAGAATTACACTACCATCCATGCGATTCAAACCAGCACCCATCCACACACCAGCACAGATTTCAAACCCACAGAAATATGTACATTGCACATATTAAAAATAGTTTTCTGTAGTTTTTAGTGTTACGTTAAACAACATGTAGTGTGTTGTCATACAAGGTACCAAACTGAGTAGGTACAAACTCTACTATAGTACTGTAAGGAATCCACTTGCCGAGTCTCCGCAGTCTCAGCAAAATGATGGTTTATTGAACAGTAAAAAGTAATATAATGTAATACAGTGCAGACATACACCGGGTATTGAAAGGCAGCTCAGATACAAATTAAGGGCAGTTCTTCACCCCCCTTTATACCCCAAAAGACCCTCCCCAACAAGGTGCTGTGTGTACAGTAGGTGCTGTGAGTGAATTTGCATATAAATAGTGACCCCCCCGGAGTGTGAGGATCCTGGGGCAGGGACGGAACAGGACAGGATGGAGTTTTCCTGTGAGAGCAAATGGCAGCTCAACCAACTTCTCTGGCCACTGTCAATTGAATTATCTTCCTTATCACCCTAGTGGTGCCGACTGGAACCCCCATTCTCTCCCTGGCTTCCCCCTTGACCATTCATAGCTAACACTGTCTGCCTTCACATGATCAACCAAGAACATTGGGGCATCTTTGGGGCATCTTTCCTGCTTTTCCTTACAGTACACCACAAAATTTAGATACACTTCGAAACATTTAACCTATAATATTGAAATATTAAGTAATATACAATATTCACATGTTCAAATATGAGATATTCAAAGATTATTTATATGCCTGGATTGGAAATATATAGAAACAGATATATTATGGATAACTATTTATCGATAATGTCGATCATAACCTATCCTAGGAAACAGAGGACATGAGGCAGAGTGCACACTGTTTAAGTCACCTGAATTATCTGTTTTTAAATAATCTGTGAAAACCAACATAAACACTGGAAGAACATACAATTACTGCACCTGAAATGCTGGACTGGACACATAGACTCCCTGCTAAGTCATCATGCTGTCTTTCAAATGATTTGTTTTGAAACTTTTTTGTTCTCAAGAATCTATCTACTGTGCAAAAAGGTGACTAATGTGGAGAGCATATAGATAGATAGTGAAGTTAAAATTATGAAGACATGCTTTTAAAAATGTCTTGGAGTTTTAAATATTCACCCTTGCTTGTGCTACCTTGCCATTTAACAACAAAAAAATCAAATGAAGTTATATTACGATACCTCCCCGCCTATGGGAAACATACATAAGCCAGTAGCATTGCAGCAGTATGATTCCTATCACAGGATATCATGCAACATTATTGCAGTGTCTGTGGTCATGAACTATAATAAGCAGAAGCAGCTTATCACATTCATTGCATTGATTACCGCATTCTAGGCTCAAGTTTCCAAGGTTAGCACAGTGCAGTGCTGACTCTGATCCCTGCGGAAAACATCACATGCAACATGCCGGAGATCCTGACTGCGGGAAGGTCAGCGCCATCCTTGGTGCAGAGGATGCGGCTCATGTGAGTGGCTAGCATGCTATGTGTAAAGCCTCACTTATAAAAAATAAAAAATCAATGAAATTCACACAGGGCTGCATATGGGAACATGAAGAGCTGCTGGGCAAAACAACTAAGGGGAAAGTCAAGTCCCAGGGGATTAGAGAATAACTCACAAAGACCTCTGAGGGCCACCATTCATGGCCAGTTAATGTTGAGAATGATGTTACTGCAGGAACAGTAGTTCTAATGAGTACCTCTACTATAAAACATGCACATAACCGAGGTTCCAGTCCGGGGACGCAAAGGTAGATTCCCCACAATACTAATGCACTAGTTATTATGCTCAGTCAGTTCTTAGTGATATCTTCTGATGCCCCCGTCAGTTTATGTGACAGTGCTAAATCACTGCTGTGTCTACTGCAGAGACACAGCTATGCAGAAGTACAGTATGAAATATCATTGAAAGCATAGACTACCGTATATAGATTTTATAATATATCTAATGGAAAACAAAGGACTGGGATATATAGCATAATTTCACGGAAATAAATAACCAACATATAATATAATTAATTAACCCCCCCACCACCACCTTCTGGCTGGATGAAAATTCTTCCAAGGCACACACACAAATTAATTCATTCAATGACAACATACGGATTATCACTGCTGTTGGATCTTTTAGGCAGGAATCCTCTAAAAATAAAAGTCCGCCAACCCCACAGAACAGCTGTCAACAAGAACAAAGCCATAGCAGCCGCACAGCCTGTGTCTTTCAAATCACCGCTTCTTCTCCTGATATTACCTCATTAATCATACCTTCTGTTCATGATGAAATTTAATTTTTCTAAGAACATAACTTGCCCCCTAAACACAGTATACACTTACATTCGATTTTCTCTCTCTCATTCTATCATCTCTGTCTTTCAGCTTCTTTCTGGACCAAACTTTCTAATTCAGGGTGGGGGGATGCAATTCGCATCTCATCTCAGAAACAGAAGTGTATGCATCTATCTAAATGCAAATGTTGTTCTTGCCTGTAAGAAGAGGGAATGAGGTAGCTGTGGGCAGAACATCACTTTCCTGCTGTCTGAGTGTGTGTTTTGTTTTAAAAATAGGATACACAACAGTTTTAAAGAAAGGGCTCAGGACATAGGAAGCCAGTTCCATTAGGATGCCTCACATTGAGGGGATTTTCTTTTATTTTATTCAAATGCACACAAGTGACTTTTTCCCCTTTTTGCACATGCAGTCACTCTCAAGCTCAGCAAGGTGAATCTAAGCTGAGCTCCTGCACTGACTACAAGGGGTAATGAAGTAATGAATATCAGTGTACACAATAAATTAGATAGATAGATAGATAGATAGATAGATAGATAGATAGATAGATAGATAGATAGATAGATCCTTTTTTAGAGTGTTTACACCAGTACTACACTTTTCAAAGCCAAAGAAATCAGACAGTTAAATAAACAGCATAACAGTTAATAATTACAGAGACAACAATAATTCCATAATATTAAGATAAACATGTAAGGAAATGAATATGACAACTACATAAAAGAATCATTAGCCACTTTATAATTGTTTTACTTGATGTGATCATGAACACATGCTTCACACCAAAGGTAACGCGCAAAGGGCAAATGTGCTAAATGTGCTAAATGTTTCCTCCCGTACTTCCATACATGCCATCAACACCTTTACAGTGATCCTAAACAGGAACACAATGCAACTACAAATGTTCAACAGGATTTAAATATTTAAAGCAGAGCAAGGAGGCCTCTTACATGTCACTCTCATCCCAGGAAATGCAGGTCTGGTTTGTTGTATTCTGTGCAGGAGAAAGAGAGAGACGTAAAACAGCAGTGAATTGGTGCTAACAGCTATTTCGATTGACTGAGGTTTTTGGGTTTGCAAAATGTATCAGATAAGCACAGGGGTGCATTAATCCATGGGTTTAGCTTGGTTGAAGCCCAGGTAGCTTTGCTGAAAAGGACCCCCAACTAATATGAACTAATTTAGACTTACAGACGCTGCCTGTCCCGTTTTGAACCAGTACAAGATACAAGATGTGGACGGGGGCATTGCCCACATGGCCCACAGCATATATTTTCAAATCCTCCCAAAACCACTTGATCGCTTGTCAGGGTGAGCTCAAGCTAAGTGATTGTGGTGTGTGGTGGACACTTTCCCTCAGTATTTCAAAAAGAGAGCTGTTATTATTCAGTGAGAGTGGATGGTGTGTGTTTCCTGAGGATTGTTGATCTGTTAGTGTGTGTAAATGGTAACAATGCAGTTGTCAAGCAATTGTGAATCTGCAAGCATTGTAAATAATTTTTTGTCTTAAGTCATCGTCTCCTCTCTGCATTTAAATTGCCTCCCATGATTTTGTCCCATATTTTTACGGATGAAATACAGTTTAATCCTAAACATTTTTAGATGTTATGCTTTATTCTATGTATTTGAACCAAAGTACAAATTAAAATAGGCTTACAGCAACCTATGTATTACCCTTAATGCAGTAAAAACCCTAAATGCCTTTTGGTAGCAGCTAACACAGTATGTTATGTCACAACAGCTTCTGCAGGGTCCCCAGATAACACACACAGAGCAGAAGCTAACATTGTCTGACTATGACAGTATGGTGAGCATAGCAGTGTTCAGGGATACTCACGTTGTAGAGGTGGAAGAACTGAACCTCAACAGGGGCTGACAGAGAGCTTGGGGTGGGCTTGATGGTCACTGAGAGAACCTTTGAGTTAAGCACCGAACTATTTCTGCAAGCAGAGAAAAGACATATACCCTAATGGTTAGGAAAGAAGGCAGCCTGAACATAAAAGTCATGTGACAGATCCTGTCTGAAGCCTGTTAAACACTCAGCTCACAGACTGTCACTGCTACTGCATGTCCTCAGGTCAGCCATAAACAATGTTCATCACCGACATTTTTTTTACATTATTCACCTACAAATGCATCAAAAGAAGTCTGTGATAAGCACATTTCCAATAAAAATGCAAAACACACTGTATATACATGTAGTGGGGGCACAAAAGGCTGTTCACATCTGATGCATGTTCCTGTTTAACAATGCACGTGTATGTTAATTGCGTCCTCAATATTTCATATCTGGTACCATACCATAATGAATACTATACATATTTTTGGAAGTTTACCAACCGAACCACCGGACACTGCTCACAAATTGTCTGCGTAAAAACATCTGGGCCTGCAAAACTGGCTTCTGGTGCTCTTTTTCTAGTTTTCTGTGCATGCTGCATTGTGCCATTTCACACTGTGGCAAGGACATATTGCAAAACGGGAATCGGCCAAAAATCTCTGGCAGCAATAAGAGGAAAGCCAGTACCTGCTGAGAGAAGGGTGAAAAGCCAGGTCTTACCTCTGCAGGGACAGGATGCTACCCAAGTTCCTGTAGAGAACGATTCCAGTCACAAAGGACGACGAGTCGTCTGCATCTACAAACAACACATAAATCTGAATATTCAGAAAGCACTCAGAGATGCACACTATAAAAGACAATTATTCTGTGTATTTTGAGAAAGAAAGACCAGCGAATGACCAGGAGAAAATATGGAAAAATGGCACAAGAACACGCAAAATAGGAAGAGAGAGCAAAAGGTGCTTGCAGCAGGCTGCTGGCACACTGCCTTCCGGATTGGATGGTGGTGCTTCCTAAACGCCCCAATCAGGGCAGTAATGGAGAGAAAATGCAGGTCAGTCTGTCTCCCTGAGCCTCCCCAATGAGTAAGGCGGCTTGACCCATCATGCTCTGCACATGGCCTAGTTAGCACTGAGCCAGCCACGGATATTTATAAAAGACCTACAAAGACATTGAGTGGCTTTTGTCCTACACACTGCTCTCCCCGATTCCCTACCTTGCTAATTGGTATGGGCATTTCTCACATATTTCAGGAGTATGGTACGTTAATGCTTTGAAAGACCGCTTTCTTTATCAAGAAATACTATTTTATCTTTATACAATCATAGTTAATCATAGCTCAAGTGGAGGCAGGTAGCAACATATATTTTTGGTGACATATTGAGTTGGTTGAAGAACATATTTTTGTTTCTCTTAATTTACTCCACAGCTGTGTTAATCCCAAAATTAACTTTTTCACAAAAAGAAAAATCTCCAATTGATACCCCCCGCCCACACCCATTTCAAAGTTACGTATATCTTTAAAAACCCCAAGTTTGAGCATATGAGGCATGTGCGACTGGTGAACAATGACACAGATGGAAGGAGAGGCCATTTTAGTTTGACAGGAGCCAGCACTGTCTGAGTGCTGCAGATGGCAAACAAACAGGATGGCTGGGGGCTGCCTAATATGGATGCCATGGAAACAGTGTGTCTCAGAGGAGCTCGAATTAATCTTGATTGCTGCTGATTGATTCCAGTTGACTCCTGATTGAGCAAGATGGTTTCATTAGTATGGTCACTGAGGAGACAGCTATCTTAATGGCTTTACAAGGACCTTCCCAAAAATTCTCAAGGGTGAACAAAATGCTGCCAATTTTAAGTATAACCTAATGTGTATATGTTATGAAAAAAAGAACCAACAAGAAAAAACAATTATTCTGTATGTATGTGTATATGTACACATATGAAAATGCATACATACACTCAGGTTTGTAATTATGTCTTTGTGGGGACTCTCCATTCATTTCTATGGGGAAAACTCTAATCCCAGCATGATGACCTTAACCCCTAACCAGCCCTGACCTTAACCATAAGCAACCAAACAGAATACGAGACTTTTCAGTATTTTTAGTTTTTTGATAGCATTCATTAATCTTTGTGGTGACCTGAGAAATGGTCCCCACAATGTCAAAATAACAGGTGTGGTACCCACAATATAATATAAATATAATCCACACACACAAATAAAATATAAGACTTTTGACATGTTCACTTTTTGTATTGCATTCACAGATCTTCCTGGGGACCTGAAAATGGTTGCTTGCTCCCTACAATGTAATATAAACCTAATCCACACACACACACACACACACACATAAATACACAGATGAGCCAAAACATTATGACCCCCGCCCTTCATGAAGCAAATATTGATAGATATTTTGTAAAAAAATGAGATATATTAGACGTTAAGCTCACATTCACCACTCATAGTCGACATGTTGAATGCAGAAGAGGCTATGACAAGAGCCAAATTATTATGACCAAAGGACTAGGTCAGAGCATCTGCAAAACTGCAAGGCTTGAAGGTGGCTCACGGTCAGCCATGGTGAGCACCTCCTGAGAGTGACCCAAGAAGGAAAAAGAAAAAGTTTGCATGATGGTCACAGGAGTAATGTGTGAAAGCACAGACAGCACAAAGATCACCTGTAAAGGACAGTCACGTGTAATAAATAAGAGATGAAATCATCGTAAATATAGACTGGAAAGGGGTCCAGGGAAGAAGACAGCTGTGACACGAAACAGGAAATCGGGGGGGGGGATTGGCATGTTAATCAGACAGCATGAATGGCACATATAACAGAGACAAAGCCTTACCTTGCTGACCTACTGGCAGGATGTTTCTGGAGATGGTGACCTTATCATCTGGTCTAGCCCAGTCCACCAACTTGCTCATGGAAAAGATGATGTCTGTGTTTCCAGCCACAGGGCGGCGGTGGATACTCAGCACTGCAGAAAGGTACAGACACCTATCCGTCTCTTGGTCAGGGAAAGCATGGGCATTAGATGTAAAGAGAGGCCTTTTGCTCTACCCTTAACTGCAGTCCTAAGCTGCAATTGTTTCAGTAAAAATGTGAGTGTGATTTGTTATGGTTTCCATCATGGGAAATCTGACATGAATTCTATACTCAAAGAATAAACTCATTTGCATAGACTTATACTATCAGTATAATGCACGAGGCAGTGTGCCTGAAAACGTTGATTAGGAATATTACTGACTTACCAAGAGCTGGGTCATGGACAAGTGTGCCATCATTATTACAGTAACCCTAACACACTCCCGCATTTAATATTTGCAATTTTGGTTATTTGCAATATGGCCATTGAACGATTAAAGCCAAGATAGGTCCTTTAAGTAGCCAGTAACTTAAAAACATAAAATATAGATTTTGAACATTTTTTGTATGCTTAAAGAAAAACATGGAGTGTGATGAAATAATGCTGCTAATGACTAAATTTAGTGCAACATGACTCACTTGCACTGCTGTCATGCTGTGAGACAACAAGAAATGATTATAATCCTGAATAGGCCACTAAATTTCTGCTATTATTGCAAATAATATGTGTGCAAATAAAAAAGTTATATAACAAAATGAAGAACCTACCGAGGTTTTCTGTGACCTCATATGAATCCTGCAGATTGTTCACTCGCAAACCAATCACATCCACAAAGTCCTCAACCAGCCGGAACAGTTCTCTGATATTGGGGCCCAGCTGAAAACAGTGTTTAATAAGTGTAAATAATACTTGAATATCCAGAAATAACACATTGTCTGTAGTTCATATTTAGCAAGAAGAATTCTGTCAGTAACATATCCACACACAATTTGGCATTTGGATTCACACACTTAGGCGGAGTGACATATTCCATGTGCGTCAATGGGCCGGCGATGTGCGTAACAAGGGTAGCACTGGAGGTGGACCTTCAGCATTATGCATGGCCACATGGTGGTGTGAAACCAGGACGAAGCCTGTGCGCTGCCAGCTGCACACAGCTCGCTTCTCTCTCGTTGGCTTTCGTTTTGGCGTTACCACCATCCAACCACATAAGTTACATCTTTTTTGCACTAGTTAACAGTGAAATCTGTTCAGATAGCTGTATCTCTCTTTTTTCTCTGCTCATGGTCAAATCTTAAATTGTCTGAAAAAATTTAAATGAATAAAGAGGTTCCATGAACTTTCCTTCTACATTCCAACTTCTTACCCAGGATAAGCCCATAGGGGAACCTGGAGACTGTGCCAAACAGCATATGTCACAAAAACATGTGACCCCCTGTTGACTCCATTTAAAAAATGCCGTTTGCAGACAATCACCATCTTCACACTTTGGGCTACAGCGTGTATGGGCACACACATTGACACACTGGGTTACACCATAAATGGACACACGCATTCACACTTTGGGCTACAGCGTGTATGGGCACACACATTGACACACTGGGGTACACCATGAATGGAAACACGCATTCACATTTTGGGCTACAGCGTGTATGGGCACACACATTGACACACTGGGTTACACCATAAATGGACACACGCATTCACACTTTGGGCTACAGCGTGTATGGGCACACACATTGACACACTGGG
>JAODKF010000147.1:22577562-22598187 GCA_026779585.1 Mormyrus proboscirostris
ATTAAATGACAACAAAATTTAGGGAAAACGGCATCCAAAAAGTCTGATCTGCCACTTCCCTTCCACTGCACGTGTCAAAACATCATAATCGTGATTAAATGACAACAAAATTTAGGGAAAACGGCATCCAAAAAGTCTGATCTGCCACTTCCCTTCCACTGCACGTGTCAGAACATCATAATCATGAATAAATGATAACAAAGTTGAAGGAAAATGGCATCCGAAAAGTCTGATCTGCGCCTGCCGATTAGCTCCAGACTAGGAGAGGGGAGAGGAAGGAGAACTTACCTGGACAGTCCCTCAGGAAGCATGACTGTGTTTCCAGCCATTCACCCCTGCATTCAGAGCCCCCATAGGAGGGCCCGTTACATTCACGGGTGCGCTGCATGGTGCCATTGGCACAGGAGGCAGAACATGAGCTCCAGTCCGACCAGTCACTCCAGACACCATCCACTAGAGGGCAGCAGGGTGGGAGGATGTTGGAGAAGACAGGATTATAGCCACTTTCTGTTTGTTCTTTTGAAAAATTAATACTATCTATCTATCTATCTATCTATCTATCTATCTATCTATCTATCTCATTTTCTGTCTGTCTGTCTAATTAATTCATCCAAAGCAAAAAGTCCATTTTATTCCAGGATGTTCCATTAACATTTGTTTTCCATTAGTTAACCATCATAATTATTGTGTACTGGGTGGGAAAAAAATTAACAGACAAAACAAGACAACTTTCAATCACCTATCCAAAATCTCAGAAAAAATGCAGATAAATCAAACCATTAGCAGGCCACCTGAAAAACTGGCTACGATCTGCAGTACTTTTTAGTATAATCTGCTAAGATTTTATACTGACTTATAATAGATGATCCAGTATAAATTGGGAAAAATATTCAATTTGACCAACACACCAGAAATGATCTTAATAATGACTTTGAGTTCCTAGATTTTCAGTGATCATTGTATGTTAAGATTTGACACTTAGCTTGCTAAATGCTGAAGGCCAAAGAGGAAGAAAATATCTTTAGAACTTGAATATTTGACTTTCTTTCTGGAAAGTGTTTCTTCAGGTGGGAGTACTCGTGTTTGTATGAATGTCATTTTCTCACCTTCCACCCTGCGCCCATCTGCCACCATGAACCCTCCCACTGTGCCTTTTATATAAAATTGGCTGTGATATCCTGTTCTGTTCAGTGAAAAGGCCCAGCACTGTCAGCTTGGTCTAATGTGACTATGAATGATGCCGGTGTGTGCATTGTCAAACAAGCAACAAAACAAATAAGCTTAGGTTAATTGCTTAGTCCTTTAGAGCGCTCCATTCATTTCCTTCCAGTTCCAGCTCATTAGGTAAAGCCTTTTCTTTGCTCATTGGTAACCCCTGCTAGTTTTTCATTTATTTTTTTTTCCACCAGGAATGATACAGGATTTTATTCAGTCACTATTAACTTTAGAAATGCGGCACAAACCCACATTTTGACGTTAACGTCTCTTTTCCAAAATTTTTCTACGATTTTTTTTCAAGAGCTTAACCATTTAGTTTACCATAGCATTTTATCAAATATTATTAACTATGTAACAAAATGTATCATAACAAAAACATTAAGAAACAAAATCACCTGGACTGTTTGTGTGCAATGCTAGCATGCTCTCCCTGTGAGCGGGGCTCTTCATGGTACTTCAGTGTCCTCCCAAGGTACAAAGACACGTGCTCACATGAATGTATTTCTCTGTTATTTTGTATGAGTGTGCACTGTCTGATGGACAGGCATCAAATCTTTGGGTGTTACTCGCTACATATTTGTCCATTTTATAATCTGTGCCCCTGAACCCAAAAAATCTCTGGCATTCAGCATAATACATGTTTTTATTAACTGATCAAATAAAGCATTCTGTTGATCTGGTTTTGATGCATAAACATGTGTAAAACATATAATTTTATTCCGTTTTTTCAAATTGGGTTTGCTCTGTGGGACCGTTTTTGGAAAACCATCACTTTCATTTTATTCAGATATATTGGCAGGATCAATTTCTATTTCATCATGCAATTTCTGAAACTCCTATTCAGTCAGTCACAGCAGACTCATGTCACTGCATATTAGCAAGAATGTAATTTAAATAATGTTCTCACCTTGTTCCGACTGTTGCCAATAATGTTTGGTGGTTTTATATTTAAACCCCTGCTTTTCTTTACATTCAGTTGTAGTAAACATACATTCCATATGTATATCTCATATATTTTAGCCTAAAGCCAAATTTATTTAAATGCTTTTGGAAGTGTTTTAAGAAGCAAAAATACTTTTTTTCTGACATGTAGCAACTAAAACTTCCATATTATTGATTTGTAATGTTTTAGTGGAAAACCAATTTTATTTTTCCTTGTGACATATTAAGATTTTTATCAAGCCAAGACTTTGTGTCATTCTGGTGGAATATTTTTACTGTACAATGAGTAGACCCATAAAGCTTCTGATCACTCATCCCGCTCAGGGTCACGGGGGGGGGGCGGATCCTGTCCACGGGGCAGGGGTGGGATGCCAGTCCATCACAGGGCACACACACACACACACACACACAATGTACAGGTGTCAGTTACCCTGACCACAGGTCATTGGACTGGGAGGACACCAGAGATCCAGGAGAAAATTCTCATGACATAGGAGAATGTGCACGCTCCGTCAGCTGGGGCAGCATTCAAACTCTAGAGGTGACCATAGTAATCACTGAGCCACAAAGGTCAATGTGCCATAAAAACAATGCAGAATACACAGAAAGACACAGTGACAAGGGGTTTACTGCGACATTTTTGCAATACATACTAGAAAGCAGCTCACCTGGGCAGACAGCAATGTTACAAAATTTCGTCTGCTTGTCAGGACCTATGCAAGGGTCCCCACCAAACTGCGGCAGGTTGCATGTGCGCGTTCGGTCCCTGTAACCACGGCCACAGGTGGATGAGCACAAGCTCCATGGCGACCACTCATCCCAAGTGCCATGCACTGCAATGACACAGAAAGGGTCTGATTAGTAACAACACGAAGCCCTAATGCAGCACATTCTTGTGATTTCATGCAGCTAGATAGATTCTTCTAACAATATATTAGATGACATTAAAAACTGCAAAGAAAACAATCTATGATGTAACAAGGAATGAAGAGGCTTGACCCTCCCACTCCTTCTCCTGCGGAGAAAGCTCTGGCACTCATGTGCACGCCCCACAGATTCCTATCCCTTAACATTAGCACTATCCTTCATAGACACATAACTGAAAACCGTATGTAAATGGTCTGAGAAACAGCCTATCCCATTACAGGCAAATATATTCCCGGTAGGTGTGACCTGTAACAGGGTCCGGGGCAGAGGCTCTTACCGGGACAGACAGCGGAGTTGTTGCAGGGCCGCTGCTCTCGGAGCGGGCCGCTGCACTGTGTGCTGTACGAGGATGAGACGCAGAAGCGCGTGCGGCTCTGCCAGCCCTCACCACACGTGGCGGAGCAGACGCTCCAGGGGGACCACTCCTCTCCTGCTGAGTCCACTGCGGGGGAGCAGAGCCAAACAGGTAGGATCACATGCAGCTATGGCTGCTGATGGGAGAATGGGAGATGCTAGTGTGGCATTAGCATGGCTGTGCAGGACTCACATCCCTTAATAACTGCTTTTATCAGAGCACAAACATTTTTCTGCCTTGAATCTGATCTTTCATTTCTGGTAAGAATTTGGAAAAATTCCGCATTTGGAACATAATACCAAAAATCAAATAAAGCCCTATACAAGCACTTCAATCCAGATCTCCAATCAATGCCTTGATTTGCAATACCATCTCAAGCCGCCATCTAGGTGTTGTGGGGAAGGAGATACTCAGATATATTATCAAGGTCTCCAAGAGCATTAGGGCTGTGAGTGCACACAAAATCCATGGTTCAGTACAAACCTCAGTTTTGGGTTCAAGGTTCAGTGCAATTTTGGTACAGCAGGGAAAACAGAATTTATTTTGAAGTTGTTCATTATTAAAACTGCAAACACATACACAATTAGGAGCAGTTGTAAATCAAGGGCAATGCATCTGCCAATGTGTGTGAATAACAAAACCTATGAGACCCTTATTTGAACATAAAATATGTATAACAAATCATATTATATGCATAGTAAATATACATAAATGTGTGCATACACCCCGCTCCCAACACACACACACACATATATGTATATGTATCTATATGTGGAGGCTGTCCAGAAGGTTTGGGAGTGTGTTTATGAGAATTTTCGACCATTCATCCAGGAGAGCATTTCTCAGGTCAAGTACTGATGTTGGACGAGAAGGAAAACAATCTCCGCTCTAATTCATCCCAAAGGTGCTCTATCAGGTTGAGGTCAAGGCTTTGTGCAGGCTAGTCAAGTTCCTGCACAGCAGACTTGCTCATCCATGTAATTATGGACCTTGCTTTGTGCACTGGTGCGCAGTCATGTTGGGACAGGAAGGGGCCATCCCCAAACTGTTCCCACAAAGATGTGAGCAGGAAATTGTCCAAAATGGCTTCAAATGCTGCAGCATTAAGAATTCCTTTCACTGGAACTAAGGGACCAAGCCCAACCTCTGAAAAACAACCCCACACCATAATCCCCCCTCCACCAAACTATACACTTGGCAAAATGCAGTCAGGCAAGTACCGTTCTCCTGGCAACCACCAAACCCAGACTCGTCCATCGGATTGCCAGACAGAGGAGTGTGATTCATCACTCCAGAGAATACGTCTCCACTGCTCTACAGTCCACTGGCAGTGTGCTTTACTCCACTGCATTCGACACTTTGCATTTTACTGGACGATGTCAGGCTGGAGCTATTCTGACGGCCACATGAAGTTTGGAGGTCTGTAGCTATTGACTCTGGAGACAGTTGGGGACTGTTATCTGAGGGTTATCTGACAGTTATATGACAGTCTTCCTGTACTGAGTATGGTGATGGTGGCATATCTGTAGCAATAAACACCCTTACAAGCCATAATTATGTTTTGGCCCCATCTGAGTTATTGGCTAATAATCAAAATTGTCAAAATAAGCCATAACCAACTCACAGTCAGAATTAGTGTGATATTTTCCATGTTAAAGAACTGTTTGTAAACTTAGGTTCCACATTTGTCAAGAAATGTTCAGGATCCATTTATTCCATTTTGCATACTGAACTGATAACGGCGTATGTCTATCACTCGTCATTTTAAATTTTATATAATTGTGGACACGCAAGTATATTTTCTGATTTCCAATATCGTACAAAATGAAACCATCTGCTTCAATGATCAGATGTAAAATGTGTTAATCCATAATCAGTCTAAGGGGAATACAGTCACAATTTTGAGACCTTAGTCTGGGTAACCTCATACATCATAGAATTAGCCTTCATAACATACACCAGATGATTAAAAAACACAGAAATAACAAATATGCATACAAAACATATACCTGAGGCAATATTGCCCAAAAATTATGACTAGCTAGTGTATATTCCATTTCAATGGAACAACAAACATTAGAACAATAAGACAAAAGTTAAACATGAGATCCGTCAGACTCCCTTCTGAGACTGATATATGGAATCTCAAACTTTCATCATACCTGATTGAGGAGCTAGAAGCCCAAAGCGAGGCTTGTCAGCATCGTCCCGGCGACGGCTGTCAATAGAACGAAGGGACTGGCTCCTGGAGGTGTAGCGTACTTTGCCTGCGGTTTAGGGTGAAGCCAGCAGTTAGCGAGAATGCAGCAGTAGCCTTTCATCCCCCATAACATGCTCTCACTGAGGGTGATCTGTAGGCCGTCCTGCATTTTTGCATACATTTATCTTGCTCATAAAACAGAAAGAAAAATAAACACATGGCAACAGAAATCATGGAGCCCCTGGACTGATCTAGTCTGCAAAAGCATATGAACAAGCATTATTTATTAAGCATGAAGACCTCACACATTTACCTTTTGATAAAGGTCGAACCATAAACAAAACACTGGAGGACTAATGTGAATGTACAGAATTCGCATCAACTTCCTGTTTGAAATTACAGTATAATGTCCATGAAAACCTGAATGAAGCTTCATAGGTTCATAGGAAGAACCGATACACCAGTGAGCCACCTAGAACCCGGGACCATGTGCGGCACATACAGGATGATGGAATGTTGATCAAGCAAGAAATAAGAAAGCATATAACATCTGCAGACTGCCTCTGGCTACAGGATTTTTTCTTTCAATCTGATTTTCCCACTAGCACTTTATTCAAAGACTGTTCCAGACACCACTGGCAGTCTTTGATTTTGATAAGACAGCTGAGAAGGAACTGTAGATTTAAAATGAAAAATAAAGCAAAAATGAAGAGTAAGGCACTCACCAATGCAGGGCTGTGGGTTACAGGGCCGGCCCTCTTCAACCACACCCTCACAGAGGTGGGGCTGCTCTGGGGATGCATGGCATGTCCGACTCCTTGTCTGAACCCCACCCCCACAGTCACTGCTACACTCCCCCCAGTGGCTCCACCAGCTCCACCCGCCTGGAACACAAACACACACATTCACGCTGTCCATTCTGAGAAAGGATGGGCCATTTAAACATTTCACACCATTATTAAAACACTACAGATAATGGCACTTGGTCTGTTAAAGCCTATTCAGGCTTTAAATCAGCATTATTGCTTTTGTATTTTAACACATGCACCTTATGCGTTCTACTGTATGTTGAATCCACAATTATTCAGTTATATGGGTCACAAGAAGTTCATGAGTGAGATTAACTAGTGGTGCAGAGTGATTTCCACAAAGCTGAATACCAAAAGCCATTTGCTTGTGCTTGAACGGGTTAGAAGAAATGTTGTACTGGGGTAATCGAACATGTCAACAAAAGAATCCTATTTAGAACAGTCACAACTGTTATAGATGCATCCAGTCCTGAAACAGCATTGCGTAGTATTCACGTGAATATCAAATCCCAGGAGTGAATAAGATATTACCTAAGAAGGAAGGGAAAGAACATCCTTAATATAATGTTGGCATTGGATTTAATTTGCCCCAAGAGGTTATAAAAATGCGATTGGTAGTGTCACAGGACAATATGGTCCTGGTATTTTTGGTTTCTCATATGCTACATATGTTTTTGGAACCGTTCCACACCTGCTGACAGTTTCTTGTTAAGACAATAACTCAAAAAGTAATTGACAGACCTTTTTCAAACTTTTCTGCAGACACAGAGGGTGATGAACAGGAACTGATTAAATTTTGAGACAGATCACCCTAAAACTGAAGCAGTGCCGCATTAGGGATAGCACAGAAAAGGGCAGTGTCAGACATTTGAACCTGTGAGCGAGATAACTCAAGAAGTATTTGATGGATCTTTTTCAAATATTGCAAAAGCCTTGTGTGATGAACTGGAACTGTGCTTGATCTTTTGAACATAACTCTGATGTTATTACTTTATTCTGGTAGCCAAATTCATTGTGGTGAACTCAGCAAAATTTATTGTGGGAGCTTTTAATAAGGATAAGTGTGTAGGGTAGGCTTAGATGGTACAGTATCCTACCCCTCAAACAGAGGCTATGCATGCTCATCTTAACTATCCCAGCGCAATAATAATTATATACTTATTTAAAAAGCTAAAATTCTGATATAACAACTTTCTTTCTTTGCTAGTGTTTAGTTTTGTTTGCTAGTGTTAAGTTTGGGATCTGATGCATTATAAAAATTTCATATACACTCCAGTGTGCCTGTGAAGCAGTTGTGTTGCTAGTTAACTTCAGCTTGTAAACCAATCAGCCATAACATTAAAACAACCTACATGAGAAATGAATAACATTTATTATCTCATTACATTGGCAACTGTCAAGGGTCCCACTATATATAACGCAAGTGAACAGTCAGTTCTTGAAGCTGACATGTTGGAAGCGGGGAAAATGGACATAAGAATAAGCATAAGGATGCATAAGGAAGCAGCGACTTTGACAACAGCCAAATTGTGATGGCTGGGCGACTGGGTCAGAGCATCTTATTGGGTGTTCCCGATGTGCAGTGGTAAGCATGGTTTAAATGAGAAATAAATAAAATATAAATATTTAGACATATAAATAATATAAATGACATTTAGGACCTGAACCTTTAGACATTCACAAAGACACACAGCTAAGCATCTAATAGGTGGGGAAAGTCTGTGCAAATTAGCATGTAAGTGGGATGTGCAATGACTGAATAGGTATATTTTCAGAGTTACATACAACTAGAACTCAATGCATTTGGGTAATAGTACATTTATTGAGTCACATTTCAAGTTGACCCATCATGTACTTCTAGATAGTAGGAGATGGGGGACGGGGCTGTCCGGGGAATACAATGGTTTCGTTCTGACAGAATCCTTTCTAGTGTTCTATGTATTTCTATGCAAAAAATATGAAACTGGACCCCTTCTAGAGCTGGTCTTTTCTGAAGTTTGCCATTAGGTGACACAGTGCTTGAGCAGTGGCAGTGGGGTTTTTGGAAGATGTTGTGCAGCACCTGCTCCAAAACCGCTTACACATTCACTGGAAGCTCAGCCTAGTTGCACGAAAGCCTAGTCGACTCTGTGACAGCGTGTATCTTTGTAATGTTATATTTGCCTCACTTGAACATTGTTTTGGATAAAAATGTCAGTAAATGTAAGTAAATGTAACTCTGGCTTAACACATCTGAGGTCATACCATCAGTTTACCATCAATTTCCAAGTGTTTGTGCCTTTATCTTAAGGTGTCTGGTGTCTGATCTGGAAAATCACGCCATGTAACCTTAAGGAAAACACATTTAGGGTCACTATGTTTTATGTTGTTTTTTTTCTTTTTCTTTTGATGAGCCAAAAAAAGGCATTTCTGCTGATGTGCTGTGAAATTGCTTTTGCCAGTCTGCAGCGCAACATTTTTGAGACAAAATTATTGTGATCCACTGGTGTCCTGTCTCTGCCACATCTTACATTTCCCAGGCTGCCTCCAGATCAAGATGGCATATTAATGAAAGGGGACCGATGAGTGGGCATTACAGTGAACTGACCAGCAGAGATCTGGCTATCACTGATAATAACTGTACCACCCAATTCAAAAGTATAATAAAAAAGCATGTAGGTGGCTGCAAGTCTAACCTAACATGGCTTAAGGATATAGCCATGCCATTCCACCTGAAATATTTCAGTACCCATAGCTTAATTTTAACAAATGTATCTACTGTAAAGGGCCACAGTGAGAAAAAATGTTTAATGAGTGCCTTGAAAAATTCAATTTGCAGATAACATTCTTTTCTGAGTGAAAAATGAAACAAGAGGATTAGCTGTTTTTCCACTCAGTGATCATGCTTTATGTAAAAAGGAAATATAAAGAAAGTTGAAGAATAATCTATTGTTTTCACTCTCCCCCAAGGACATTTCACAATTCTTTCAGTGGTTTAAGATAGAAGGTTTTTTCGAGCCTGGGTGGGTGATTTTTCAGTCTGTGACTGGACCTGATTATCATCCCTTCCCCATCCAAAATCCCGTTACTCATCTCTCAGCTTCCTTTCTCTGCTTTTTCTTTCTTTCTTTCTTTCTTTCTTTCTTTCTCTCAGTATCCTTCAGTCTTTCCACTTCTTTCTCTCCTGCCTTATTCCTCACTGACCCTCAATGTAAAACATACATTAGTTCTGCCCTATTTACAGTTTAATAGCCATGAACAACATGGAACCCCCCCCCTCCACTTTTCAGATTTAAACCCATTTTACACACCATCTCCAGGGAAGAGTGATATCATTTCCCCATTGAGAGTCATGCTGACAAGCAGCCATTGGACTATTTCAAACGAAAGATGGCTAAGATTAGAGCGGCAAGCCGTGGAGGTGGTCTTCAGGTCTTCAGACATCCAAGCATTTATCACACCCCGAATGCATTTGTAGCAGCTAGTCTCACCCAAATGGTTGCATTAGAAATGCTCAGTTCTAACGCAAATCTATGTTACTTTAGCTTTACATTAAATTCATATAGCAGTAAATGCACAGCCTGAGTGCTGCAGGTTTCAGCATATTTGCTGAACCCAAAGCTTGTACCCACTCAGACCCTGTCACCCGCTGTACTCCACCCACCCCGCATATCGCTGAAAGTCACCTTTGCCTTCTTGTAGAAGGCTGTAACGAGGCCCCGCTTGTGGTGGCAGGCATATCACCTTTCAGCCATACCGAGGATGCTATCGACAGGCTACAGGCTTGCCGAGTCACCCCGTCGGAATCGATGGCGTGGCCGTAACTTGAGCCCCCCCCCGGCTCCATCGGGAGACGGGCTGTCAGTGCCGCCCCCCAAGCTAAACTCCCACCCGCCTCATTATTCTCTCCCCACTCCACAGCCTGGCTGGCACCAGGCTTTCATTACCCCACCTAATAGCCGTACTGTTTAATTAACAGATAAGGGGATGCAGGCGGAGGTGGGCCCCGCGATACGGTCTCTCTACCACTTCCCCATCCATCCTCTCTGTTCGCTGAGCTACACCCCACCCTGTGCCCCTAAACAAACAAAACAATCAAATGAGCTTCTATGAGAATAACCATAGTGCACAAAACATGAGAAGCATAAAGCAAATTACACTGGACATAAAATAATTATACTGTCTTTTTAATCTCAAAGTTCTGTTAATTTGTATGGCTTCAAACTCATACAGGAAGCGCTTGCTTTTCAAATTTTTAATTCAATTGTCTTCTTTTAACAAAAAACACTGAAATTGAATATATTATTCAGAGGACTGTGGGAAAGCACTGACCTAACCTGTGAGGTTAGAATTCCGTTACCTTCACAGTTAAGCTACATGCCTATGGATAGTGAATGTGTAAAGCTGCTCATTGAATGAGGTGTTTACATATGTGTAAGGCCATTTATGATGGTTTGTTGACAGTCTGCATATACATGTCAAACTCCCCCATCTATCACTCCAGTGCCTGTGTTTCCCAGCACCCAGTATGTCAGCATGAGCCCAAATCACATAATGTTGATGCAAAACATGGGTGCCAAGGCTGCAGAGAGATCAAGTGCAGTTATTCATTAATTGTTTCATTAGTCTCAGGACAGAAGTCAGTTGTTTCTGTAATGACACAGTGCCAACATGCTGTCTCTCAGTGACACTGCTAATATGAGAAAGGCTGGGCAGGACGATGGTATGCATTCGTGTTCTCTGTCATATGCTGTCCTGCCCCTTACTCCTGTCCAGACGGTCTAGCACGGTTGCCGTGGCCTCTGCTCTTCTTTGCCGCCATACCACAAATGCTTACGTTGCCAATTCTTTCCCCCTTTCATGTGCTTTGCAAACAAATTTGCAATAAAACATGGGAATCAACAGTCGAGTCTACAGAGAAATGTCTGGGAGATTGCGGATGGGGAGATACAGCATGCAGAGGTACGCAGAGTGGAAGAAGAGGGAGAGGCAGCTAGAAAAGCTCCTAAAGCGACGTCTTCATCATATGGTCAGTGCTGCCGCCTAGAGGGCAGATACAGCAGCTCCGTCACTCACATCTCGCCTCTCTTCATGCTTCCTGTAGAATGTAGCGTGATATTTCTATCAGATGTTTAACAATATTAGTTTTTTTCTAAATGGCCTAATTATTCCTTGGTATTTTTGATGTAGGTCCATAGGGATCTGACTCCTCTCAGGACACCTCGCGGATGGGACAAGAGGATGATGTTGACAAATGCCAGCAGTCGTGTGGGGATCTTTCTCCCTTTGTTCTTCTTCCATCCTTTGTATCATGTCTCTCCCTCTTTCAAGTCAAACTCATTTTTCCATTTTTACTCCCTTTTCTTTATTCCGCATTCTGTCACAGTATTATACCAATTCTCCTCTTTTCCAGACTGCACATCCTCTCTTTACTAGAAATATGTCCTATACTCCTCTTTTCAGTCAGTACCCTTTTCCCCTTCATCTGTCACTGTTGATCCCTCTCTCTTTCCCTCTATTTGTCATATTATACCCTTCTGCCCCCCCCCACTGGCAAAGTCGCTTTGCGGGGCCTTGAGCAAGTGCCTCCCAGCCTCCCATTACCCAAAGCTAACAGAACTAATCCACTGCTTGCCAGGTGTTAGATAACAGTCAATATTCTGCTCTGGATAAATATTTAAACAGCTGGCTGCACATGATCATGTCACATTGATTGATTTGCCTCCCCGGTGGAATGAACGCAGGGCCGAAGGACTCTCATAGTGTCACACAGCTAGCTGCTACTGCGGCATGGGGCTCTTTCAAAGGCCACATCTAGTACACGAAAGGGGGCCGAATGACAACATGACAGGAGGCTTTTCGCTCCATGATGTTTTCAGCTGCTACAAAACGCCAGGTTATGTTTATTTATTCTTCTGGTGAAGCAGGCTAATTCACCTGACAGTTTAGCTTCAAAGACGGACGTCCTTTTCAGGAGATCTTTAAAACTCTGAAAGAGTCCAGCAGCACATTCAGACCTTTCTCCCCTTTCAGTCCGAAAGGACATACTGTTTTTCTCTAAAAATGCATATTTTAGACTGAGGGATTGTTTGCGCACATACAGTATGTAGCCAACTATCCTTAATGAGCTTTAGGTAGATAGGATTGTAACTGCTATAGATTGAGTATTTTTAAACATTTTGTGCTTTTACAAATGGAGCAGTGCATGCGTGTATGAATGGTGTGTGAGTGTGCCCTGCGATGGGCTTGACCCATGACCCTGTATAGGACAAGTGGTTTCAGAAAATGGATGGATGGATGGACAAATAGATCAGACTGTAAATGGCAGAACTGCCTGCGGTATGACTGCAGTGTGTCAATGGTGCCACCGTGGCATTATGGGAGCACGGGTGACTCTGGGCCCTCTCACAGTCCCAGCCATTCAGCATTCAAACGGACTTTTCTTTCTCTTTGTTAATTTGGTCTTACTAATGCCACAGGTCACTTAAACGTTGATAAGAAACATACAGTATAAGAAATATATGTAACTGAGTTTGCAACATGATTTTGTCAGTAAGTGAATTTGTTATGGGACTGATTTTCTGCCATCCCAGCCGTGTCATGACTTTTGTCTCTGGAACTGAAAAGATGATCTCATAATGTGGACAATGACAGCTCTGGTGTCCATGAAACTTTTATAGGAGATGTAGCTTGTTTATTCACTGGCACCCAGGATGCACAGTGCAAACATGTTCCTATGGTGAGCTGGTACCCTTCACTTGCCTTTTCAGTGAAACTGCTCCAGCCACTGCAGAGCCCCTTCCAGCTCCAATCCAGCTCCTTAAAACAAAATTTGTGTCTTCGGTTCTATGTGAGTCTCTAAAATTTCCCAGGAAATATTCAGAACAGCCAGTAGATTTGAAAAAAAAATGTAAAAACGAATCTGGCAGCATTTTTATTTTTTAGCTATCACATCTGAAGAACAGGATAGAATTCCTTTCCTTTGTATGTCTTTAGCCACAGAGGTAATGCTGAAAAGGGCATAACATGAAAAGTATAAAATTTATATCAAGACCTTTAGGTACAGCTTGAATAAGAGGCTTTGCAAATAAGGAAATGCCAGTTTTTGAACAGCATGACGTCTATACTTGCATAGCAGAAGGCAGGACCTGAAAATGGCCATTAAAAACGGCGGCATGGCTTTCCCAATGGTTGCATCACATTTTCTTATGTCCAAAAGATGCTCTAAGTCATTTTGGTTTGTTGAACATTCCTGAGTGCCAATTCTATTCTCTGGCTTTACATATTTAGTAATCAAACCCACTTTTGAATAGTAATGGTGAAATACTGTACCTTATATACACTCCATATTGCACTGCAGTATGGCTACTGGCTACTCTGTATGATTCCCCACCTGATCAAACAGATGGACTCCATAATTCCACAAAGCATTAGCAGAACAAGGAGGAGTTCACACTGCAGCAAATAGCTAAAAACAAGGAATGATGTCCTGTTCTGCAAAAGCTGCAAATGTGTGGTGAGCTACTTGAAGAAGGATAACAATGAGAGAAGCTCCTTTCTCATCCCTATGAGTCTTTATCACTGAAAATTAATTCACTCCCACCCATCTCAAACTCTGAATGGCCTTTTTATCGCCTATAAAGTAAGAACTATAAAATTGTTTAATTAAAACATGAATTTTTAATCATCCTTCCAGGAGATGCATGGAGATAGAGGCAACCGCTAGTACTTGGAGATACAGGGGCTAGTACATGAATTCTGGCTTTTTATATTTAATTGAACGAAAGGTCCCTGGTTCTTCAGGGCTGCAGTCATGCCGCTGGACAAAGGTGGGACTTGAAGGTGGGTTTGAATGGAATAACAAACACATTAGCAAGGACACAACCTGTACATATACAGAAAGGTCTCCTCATAGGCATATGCAGATTGCAGCAGCTTATGAAGCTCAGCACGACACGGTTAACTGACAGTTACCGTCTCTGCGACTGGAGGAACTGTGTGGGATGTGATATAAAATACGCTGTAGGAAGAAAGTCATACAGATTTAGTGGCTGTGAAACTGGTGACATGGAAGCTCTGTGTGTGTGTGGATTACGTTTATATTACATTGTGGGGACCAAATGTCCCCCACAATGTAAAAATAACCTGTTTATTTTTTATTTTGTCAGGTCTATTTCTCATGTCCCCACAAAGACCTTTTTGAATGCAATCAAAAAACTAAAAATGCCAAAAGTCTTGAATTTTGTTTGGTTACATATGGTTAAGGTTAGGGCTGGGTAGGGGTTAAGGTCCTCATGTTGGTTCTGTGGGTTGGTTCTATGGGTTGGTTCTATGGGTTTTCCCCATAGAAGTGAATGGCGATTCCCCAAAGCTGTGTGTGTGTGCGCGTGTGTGTTTGTGGGTAGTGTTGTTCATACGCATCATTAATTTCACGATTAAATCCCTTCTGTAAAACCCCTCAGCTTAGCAGCCTCTGAGCTGGGCCTCGTTGCCCTTCTCTCGCTTCAGAAGGCCTCAATGGGAAATGAAACACAACATCCATTCATCTCATTCACTGACATTTTTTGTGAAAAAAAACTGCTTTATCACACTGCCCACTCTCTCCTTCTCTTCCTCCTTCAGCTCCTCCAGCTTCTCCTTCACCTTCCACACCCACCCATCTGTCGCTACTCCTGTCTTTCACAGAGATTCTCTCCTTCACTGCCTTTGTCTTTCTGGCCAGCCGTAATCACTCCTGCCCTGCTCCCGTCTCTTGCCACCTCACTCTTCATGCTCTTCCCGTAATTTAGCACCCTCTTCTGAATTTGACACATTCACCCTCTGAAACAGGATACTGGGCAGCCCAGATCCCCTCCTCCAATATGCGATCCATCTCCCCTGGATATAGGTGAACAGTGAGGTGCAATGAGGGAAACGTAAAATGCAGTAGTGATCTGTCACAACCTATGCTGTGGAAAAGTTGGATGAAAAATGAGTCATTTAATTTAATGTCCATATTTCAGAGGTCATTTTACTTGTATAAAACTGCTTAAAACTCTTTTCCGATTAATTTAATTAGTGATGGATTCTCTCACGTCCTCATTGGGTTATACATTTGCTTTTTCACTTTTTTCCCATTTTTTACATTTTTGCTTTTTCCTTCTTTGGTAGATGTTTTAATTCAAAGTTTAGTACATATAAGTGAGGATCAGAGAGCAGGATGAGCCAGCATCCTTCGTGCAGCTGGTGTCAGGGGCTTTGCTCAAGGATCCATCGAGGTGCCAGACTCAGAATTTGAACCAACAGCCTCCCAATCACATATACAGTCCTAACCCGCAAAGACCATATCATAGAGGTCAAACCATCAGATGACAATAATGTTGATAAAAATCACCTATCCATTTTCCAATAGCTTTTCTAGCAGGGGATCACAGTGAGCCTACAGCAGCGGCATCGGGGAAGAAAGCAAGGAAACAATGTAGATGGGATTCCATTTGCTAAACTCATGTAGTGGTGAAGTTAACCTGGAGCAAAAACTTGCCACTCCAATTTTAATAAGGCAATTAACCTCTGTAAGGTATATGTTACTTTAGATAAATAACACATAAAATGGAGTTTGGTAAATACCATCAATTGTCTTTAGATAATCAGTTATTTAGCTCCTTGGAACACACTGCGTGTGCAAGAATGCATGAGGGAGTGTGAAATAATGGGCAAGTGATTGTGCATGCTCACCCACAATCTCGGCATGGTGAGGCACGTCCCTCACGCTGGAGATGCAGTTTTCCAGGTACATGTCACCTTGGAAGCAGCCATCGGAGTTCTGTGGAATGCCTGCTCCTCCGCATTGACAGGGAGTCTGCATGATGCCACAGGGCCGTCCAGGGGTGCTGGATGCCAGGCAATCTTCCAGCCACTGGCACAGCATCTGGCAGGCGGGCATACTGGGGTTGCGGTTGCCCATTACCAGATACTCTGTCTTGAATTCGGAATCCACAATGTCCCTGCCATCCTGTAGGGTGACCTTGCGCATCTGCAGAAACTGTTTGGCAGACTGAAGAAAGGCGACAGGCACTGAGGTGTCACACAGCTTCACCACCTCGTCAAAACTCTCCATGCCAAGGTAGGTACGTGTGCTCTCCAGAAAGGAATCAAACTGGTAGGTGCGAAACTGGTGGGGTGCACATTTACCCCTGGGGGGCTTGGTGACCTTGATGAATATGGTGTAGCGCCGTGGGTCTGGGTTCTGCAGGGTCCAGGAGCATGAAGAGGTGGGGAAGACGGCAGACGAGGAGAAAAAGCCAAAGAAGCGACCCTGTACTGTAGTTGTGCAGGCGTCCAAAGCAGGACCCGACGGTAATGCAGAGGTCAGGCTCAGGAGCTGCAGCAGCACGACGCTGTTCAGATGACTAAGCATATTCATGACCAGGGTTATGAGGCAAGTGAGCAGCTGAGAGGAGTGTTGGTTCACGTTTTCTTGTTTTCTGCTTCCTCTGTTGATCCAGTGTTGAACTTCTTCTCAAAGTAGAAAAAAATGTTTACTGAAACACACCACTAGCCATTTCTGCATGTTAAATGACCTCGACATTCAGTGGAATCTGTAGGACCAGAGATATCTGTAGGATCAGAACAAAAAAGGAAAAACTGTAACATGGAGGATAAACATCAAACTCATTTTCCAATAAATATTTGAAAACACCAAATGAGAGTTTAATTCAAACTGTTTAGCTGCAAATATTGTGGATCCACAAAATTTAGGTTAAAAACATCATTATATTTCATTTAATATCGTTAATAAAAACCAAAGATGACTTGATCTATCCCTATGAGATGAAAACTTTATTCAACATATGCAAATAGATTTTTTTTTACAAAAAAGACTGTAATTATTCTTAATGTAAAACACTACATAAATATTATCTCCTGCAGCAATTAATTATACTAACTCCTGTCACACTGATCAATAGCTTACATAGCCATTAATTATTGAGATAAAAGCAATAAGAAATTTCCATTAATTAAGCAGCATTCCAAAGAAATCATCGTTTTCCCTTTGCCTGTTTAAATCCATGTTATCCTCTTAACAGAGATCAAATTGAAATGCAATTTCCTATTTGCAGTTTGACAGCAGCAGGGCCACAAAAGCATCAGGCTTCTAAGAAGAAAAATAAAAGCACAAATAAAGAAAACACTCCCTCCCCCATCAACAACCCATACACATCTCTCAGAAATTCTCATATAAACATACATGAAACCTTCTGCTGACAGTGATGATCACTGGATTTCATTGCACATCCTTCTATTGAACTTACTTATCTTGATTTATCATGGAGAGAGAAAGGAAGCCAGATATTTCTGTACATCAGTCAGCTTAATCAAAACACTTTAAATTGCTATATTTTCACTCATGAGTGTGACCAGAAATAAAACAAACCCCACCATGCTTAATCTATCTCTCAATCGATCCCGTCGTCCTTCATACGGCTTATTCAATATGGAGTCACTGAGCCGAGGAAGCAGACAGCATGGAGCAGGGAACGGTTTGGACAGGACACATGGACACATTCACACACAGACATTCATTCATTCTAGAATGTTTCTGGGGTCCTCAGCTATTTGTCCCTGAGGGCCAAACCATCCGCAATGCAAAACCATGGTCATGTGACAAAAACGGAGATTATATTTGCTGATGGGAAGGGAATCCATAGTACAATCCAGCTTCAACGGTACTTCAATCCAGATGCAGACTGGTGTCTGCCAGTTAGTGACCATTGGGCTATGGGGAGTGACCAGTGTACCCAGAAAACATGAGAGAGGAAAACAGCAAAAACAGGCAGTGCATGCAAGCTTGGCACACACACACAGCCACAATGCTACCCGATCACGTCCCATGCTGTTCGCAAAGACATTCAATGACATGCACGCTGACTGTAGGGGGGCGCGGTTGGTGTTACCATAAAAATAAGTATGGAAATATAAAGAATATCTCACACACCAATGACCAATAGTTGCTAATATGCAATAGTTCTCTCAGAAGTGATTAATTCACTTGAGCCAAGTGGACTAAATTGTCTAGCTTAGTTTACTTGTAATATCTAAACTGAAATGTGCTTTGAAATAGCTTTGATGAGAATGACAATGTCACATCACACTATCATCTCAACACAACCAGAATGTGGAGCATACGATTAATTACACAATTATCTGTTGTTCCTAGCAAGACAGTGATTGTTATGTAAAGTCATTTTTAAACAAATGTATCTACGTGTGTATGCATGCATGTGTTTGGGTGAGGATGCAAGATGTATTTTCACAGCTTAGTGGGACAACTTAGTACTGCAGAGTCCCAAATGGCAGCTTTCAATGACAAATCAGTTCACATGCGAGGCTGAATGATCAGTATCATTATTGTTACTCTTTAGCGTATGTAATAGATATAGGAATTGAAATATACATGTATATGTGTAAAACATGCTACATATATATAATACCGATCTGTAACATTATTTTTATTATTGCTGTTGTTGATATTGTTGTTGTTATAATGTTTGTTGTTTGATGTCCCTGTAATGAGTGTTGTGTTTCTTATGGTTGTTTGTATTCTGTATCCCCTACACTTCGTTTCCTCCATCCCACATTTATTATTGTTATTATTATTGTTATTTCTGTTTTTATTTATTTCCCCTATCCGAATGCTAATTAATGTCTGTTATCTGTTATTATGATGTTATTTCTGCGTCCCCCCCCCTTTTTTAAATAACAGTACTAGGACGGGTGAGTTCGGAGCGGCCACACTATTCAAAGGGGGGTGGTGGGCAATAATAAAAAAGGATGCATTTTTTGCACACCTGGACATTTCTAAAGCTGTCAAAAAGAGGCTAGATCACCTTGACCCCCATTTTGCAGTAATTATAAAGCCCGTACTGCATAACCATGAAAACTCATCCATATCTTATAAGCTGCACCACAAATTATACTGATTGTGTAAGCACAACACAGTAAATTTCGACATTAATTAAGCACTCAGGGATAAGAGAGAAAAACTGGGCTTTATTTGACCTAATGCACAGTACCAATCAACCTGGTACAATTAAGTCTTCCTGCTGGCATCTTAATAGTTCTTGTTGGTAAAAATTAGGCTGTTCAAAGTTGCCTGAGCAAAACAAAGAAACCATTCTGCTTCCATCCATCCATTTTCTGTACCTGCTTGATGTACGCATTTTCCAGAGCCTACCCCAGAAGCTATGGGCGCAAGGCAGGGAAGTGCCCAGGATGGGGCACCAACCCATCCACATTTAATATTTTATTACCATTAATTTTTCCATTGTATTAGACATCAAGCCAACTTCTGAATAAAATAATGACTATGACAAACTTTTTTTTTTTTTTTTTAAACAATTTAAGCTTCTTGAAATGAATGGATTTTAGGAATTTTTACTGGGCTGGGATTTCAAATTCAAGATCAGTAATAGTCATACTGGACTTTATTAAACACTCTTTTTTTGATGCTTTGTTGTATTGCAATGGAGACTGAGAAGGACCATAGCAGATACGTTTAGTTAATGATGTAAATATTGGTTCTGACTTTTTAATGTATTTACAGTGATTCGGAAATGTTTGAAAATGAACATTGCTTGATAACATCGTAGTATTAATATTGGTACTTTTACTTTTTTTTAACTTTCTTACTTCTTACTGTCCTGTAACCACATAATTTCCTCAGGGATTAATAAAGTATTTCAAAAGCACAGCAAGGTTGATTGAGTTAGCAGAGCACTGTTCGGGGAATACATGTGAACCATGGAAGAGCATCGTCAGAGAAAACTTCTGTGTCAGTGAACCACGGAAGTGCATCACTAGAGGGAACTTCTGTGTCAATGAGCCATAGAAGAGCATCATCAGAGGAAACTTCTGTGTCATTGAACCATGGAAGAGCATCGTCAGAGAGAATTTCTGTGTCAGTGAACCACAGAAGTGCATCATCAGAGGGAACTTCTGTGTCAGTGAACCACGGAAGAGCATCGTCAGAGAGAATTTCTGTGTCAGTGAACCCCGGAAGAGCATCATCAGAGGGAACTTATGTGTCAGTGAACCACAGAAGAGCATCGTCAGAGGGAACCTCTGTGTCATTGAACCACGGAAGAGCATCGTCAGAGGGAACTTCTGTGTCAGTGAACCACAGAAGAACATCGTCAGAGGGAACTTCTGTGTCAGTG
>JAODKF010000147.1:22613398-22636481 GCA_026779585.1 Mormyrus proboscirostris
GATTAAAAGCAGCTGGTCTCACTGACTCCCTTGTGAGATAGTTGGTGTCCCTCATACTGAGTGTTCGTTCACTATGTGTTTTTCATGTGTGACTCCTACTTTCCTGGTTCCTTCTCTCTTAGTCATGGGATTCAGCTTTAGTTTTTGCCGCTTATGTCCCTGTATCGACTCTCTGTGTGGTGGCACTATGGATTTGGATCACCTAGTCTTTGCCCCTCTATCAGTATTTCGATAATGTCACTGGAAATATACTTCTGGCCCCACACTTCCCAGTTCTGTCACTGCAATGACTGCATCTGTGCTGCTAGTCGGGAGGTGTAATGAGATGCTGAAGCTTCATGTATGTTGACTGATAAAAAAACACACTATGTATCTTAATATTATCAAATTATTTTGACTTCTTTTCATATTGCAGCATTGTGGTAAAATGCTTTTTTTTCAGCTGAATTCAACTAAATTTGCATGAAACTTTTAACTGAATTAAACATCAAAATATATCTGTTTATTGCTGAATGTGTAATATAATAAGAGGGAAGAAAAAGCATGAGGAGAAATTTCAGCTTCACATTTCCCCTTTTTGAAATCTGCTCACCAATTTGAGAGACGCCTGCTAAAATAAACGCGGGGGGTAAATGTTTGTTGAATAAAGACCCTCCATTTGTCAAACAACACAAGCACCGCATGAGAGCTTTCATTCCCGTAGACAAAGAAACATTTCGATTCTGCAGTTTACTACCTTCTTCTCTCTTTCTTACATCTCATATCACCTTTACATGATGACAAGACTTCATTAAGCCACAGAAGAAGACTCACTTAGAATCGAATTAGGTGAGGAAACAGACACAGTCTCAATAGTCACTGTTGATTTGCAGGAGATCCCATGATGCAATGTAAACGCAGTGCTGTGCCAGTGAAATTCCAGCTTTGCTGCATAAAGCTTTCCTTCCTTGTTGACAGTCATCAGTATTGCTACATTTTGGTCTCAGTTTAACCACCGTGACCGGTATGATTCATTTCATTTTCTCACATTATTTTCTTCATTTTTCACATGCATGTGTAAAGATCTGTAAAGCAAAGGATAATTTATTTCATAATTCTTGTGAATATCACAGGATATAGTTTCTCAGCACTTAACAATAAAAAATACACTGAACAGAAATATATTCCCATTTCATCTTACAGTATGTATGGTTCCTCCTGAAACAAGAAGATATAATGCACTACAGAAGTCAATGAGCAATTTCCATTATTTATTGAGGAGTCAAAACCTTGTGGTGAGTCTCATGTATTCAGCCAAAATGGTTGACATTTGGTTTTGGGCTATTGGGCAGGTAGTAAGTACCAGACAATCCAATAGGTTATGAGTCACAGTGCAGAGTAAATCAGAGAGGGTGAGTCACAGCATTGGCTGAATCATTGAGTGGTTTGTTATCAGTATAAAGCTCTCTGTCTCTTGTTCTTTCAGAGTGTGTGTCTTCAAGTGTTTAAACACAGTGCCATTGTGACAAAGGACACATGGCAGCTTAATGACAGAAGGGGAGTAGTTGAGCTGGGTGCTGAGACATTTTAATTATTTTAAATATTTTAATAACCCTTAATGTCCTGCAATAACCTTTTATTTAAACTGTCCTGAAAAACTCCTACAAAAAAGCCAAATATACAAGCAAGTATCATTACCATCGGTAAATAATTGCCAATACAGCTACGCCTCGGGTGAAAAGGCAGAGACACCATATACAACTGGCCATGTTCACTGGAATGAAATGCATCCAATGGCTTGGTAGACACAGGAGTTCAGTAACATCTGATTGCAATATACGACTGATTATTTTAACTAACAATGGAAATATATACTGATGTATAACCACTTATAAACATACTACTCGTTACCTGAAAACCAAGTGCACAAACTACTACACGAGGGCTCTCTGATATGTAAGTAGTTGTGTGTGGGTTCTGGAAGGGTCACGGTCCGCAAGCTCAACAACCTACACGCATGACCATGAATGCAGAAGGAAGTAATGCAGAATGATAATAGCAGGTTAACAGGACAGAAAGGGAAAGAGCACACAATGCTGGATTGTGTGAACTCCTGTAACCCAGGCCACGAGTTCTGTGATTTAAATCAGTATTCTTTGTACATTTTCTACCATTATAAATGGGGAAATGAACAAAGCTTTAAAATCTGTTCAGTGAAAACAATCTAGACCTTAGAAGATGAGAATATTACCATCTTTTGTTCAACCAGCATTTTCCATGTTTTCATAAAATTATTTGTATTGCCATAATCGTCACAAAAATTAGCCTGAAATTGGATGACTGGATGGATAGGTGGAGGGGTGGAGGTTTATCTATTGAATTCACATTGATTGAACAGGATTTATATTCATAATAAAATGTTTTGATAGTGATGTATGACCATTTTTTTAACCCCTTTTCTAAAAAAAATGGGAAGCTGTGTAAAATGTAAATAAAGACAAAACGCAATTATCTGCAAATCATATAAACATGAAAATAGAACAAAGACAACATATCAACTGTTCAAACTGAGACATTTTATTGTTTTATGACAAATATATTCTTAATTTGAATTTAATTCCAGTGGCACATTTCAAAAATGTTGGGACAGGGGCAACAAAACGCTGAAAAAGATCTGTGATGCTAAAAGGGAACACTTGGTGGAATATCTCGCGACTAATTGGGTTAATTGGCAAGAAGTCAGTAAGATGATTAGGTATAAAAAGAGCCGACAGTTAAGATGGGGAGAGGTTCAATACTCTGTGAAAAACTGTGTGGGCAAATACTGCAGCAATTTAAGAATAACGTTCCTCAACAAAATATTGTAAAGAACTTGGGAATTTCACCAATCTAAGGTAGATCTTATCATTAAAAGATTCAGAGAATCCAGAAAAATCTCTGTATGCAAGGGACAAGGCTGAAAACCATTAATGGTGGTGGCACTGCATTTAAAACAGACACAGTTCCATAATGGAAATCACTGCATGGACTCAGGAACACTTCTAAAAACCACTGTCTGTGAAAACAGTGCATCACTCCATCCACAAATGCAGGATGAAACACAACATCTTCCAGGCTAAAGAGGAGAGGGACCATCGGGCTGCTTATCGGCAGAAAGTTGAAAGGCCAGCGTCCGTGGTGGTGTGGGGCTGCATTAGTGCCCATGGTCTGGGTAGCTTGCAGATCTGGGAAGGCACTATTAATGATGAACCATGCATACAGGTTTTCGGAGTCTTTTTCAGAGAAGGTCTTGTGTATTTCTGCATGACGATGCCAAACCGCATTCTGCGTCTATCACAACAGCATGGCTCTGTAGTACTTTAGCCGTCTCCAGACGACTCCCCGAGCCACCCCAGTATTTGCAGTATCCAATATACCAACATTTGGTTGAACTTTACCACTATCAGATCTTGTTTGACTAATCAATACCTCATAAGGTTAATTAACTAATCAGTTTAATTAATTATGTAGGCTGTATGTGAAAGTAAACAAAACCTTAAAATAGCTGAGGTGCCCCAGGGGCGTAGATTATAGACCAGAGCTGTGTTTTCTAGCTATTCAACAACAAACATCTGGAGAATAAAATATGTTCTCATAAAAACGGTTAGACTTCAGAATCAGAATCCTTTTATTTCCATGGTTGTACCATTTAAGCATAATGTGAAGACAAAAAAATACACAAAATACACATACACAGAACAATAAATAGAATAAAAATGCAGAGAGAGATATGCTACTAATCAAAGGCGTAAATTTAGGAATATCCCTACCAATACTGTGGGAGTACCGTGTATGTTTGCTGGGTATGTAGGGACTTATTTTGTCCCTACTAAAGCTGAAATCAACCCTACACCCTAGTTATCAATAAATAAACAAACAAACATGCACACATATAAGTAAGGATGAAATGCTTTTCAGCTAGACGTTTCATTTCAGCTCTGAGTTTCCTATTCTTTATACACCTACAGAAACAGAGCAACAAGGAGGATTACTTCTTTATATATAATACGATTGCGCCGCAGCGTCTCTCCGGCCATGTGCGGAAGAATATCTCACTCGCAATTCCCGCAATGGAATTTTAAGCGTCAGCAGACTCCCCCTACCGGAAGAGCATGGTAACTCTCGTTTGACTCTTAACTGAACCGAAAACAGCAAAGGCACACCTTTGTGGGGACAGGACTTACTTAAAATAAAATAAAGTGTTATGGTACTTTAAATAATATGCTAATAAAAAGAATGCTCGCTTTTTAAAATTAATCTTCCCTCACAGTAATTGTAGCATGCTATTTTTTTCCAATTTATTATTTTTATTATTATTATATTTTTGTTAAGGGAATCTTATTCATTCACATGGCTGCTAATTTGCATATTTTTCATCTGGTCTCTTCATAGCTTTTATACCGACTCGGTTCGGTTTAGCCTTCTAGTCTTCTTGTCTTTAGACTTCATCACGTAAGAGTGGATATGGATTGTCTGACACAAATATACACCGTGTGCTACAGATACGCGCACAACTTAACATTTCCAGTCGAACGTTTATAACCTTTAAAGTGACTGATATCATCATGAATTGCACCAGTTCAAGCCTAATTTCACTGTCGCGGCATGTCAGTCTTAAGCAAAATGCAGTTTCTTTAGACCATACTGCTAGCAGTTCAGTGTTTCATGCAACTCCGACACGTTGTCTTAAGACCATATCTGTTATCGCCCGCATATTAATATGCATACACAACAAAATCTTCGTGGGTGTCAGTTCCACTTTTGTGTTAAACCACGTGTAGAACATTTCATGTAAAATAGAAATATTATTCTAAATTAGGCTATGATGTATCATCCTTAATTGTCTCTAGCTATATGTCATTACCCACACTGCGATGCTTGTTCAGGTAAACAAACAGCTTTAAAAGTACTGTATACATATAAATGAGTAGTCTATACTAAAGACCTCTTTGGTGACTAACAGCATTTCAATCAAATGCTATGAATTCATGGTGTTATGATTAAATGTTGTTACACGATAATTGAAAGGAGAATATTGTGGAATGTTCTAAGAGGCAAAGAAATATTTAAATAACGGACACTGACTTTTTAGTCATTTAAAGTTAAATCCGTTCGGATTTGTTAATTAAAAGAAAAGAACAAATACTTATGGAAAAAAGTTGAACAAGCCAAAAATGATAAACAGAAGGGCGACGACGCAATAAGGCATCCACCTCCGCGATGTCCCTCAGCGACATCCGATGGTTTACGAAAAAGACGTAGTGAAAGCACAAATGACAGATTAAGAAAGGCACTCGCTACACCCCAATTCTAAAAATTTACTTGAATGCATAAATAAACAATTGTACCTGTACGATAGAGGTATGTCCCAGACATGGGGAGAACATTCATATTCTTTTATGACCGTAATTCATGCTTTTTAAATTTCTGTTGGTCGTTAGTATTTAGTTACACCATTTCCATATTAATATTATCCTCGGGTTTAATGTTTTTTTCGTACTTTTAAAATATATTTTAATGGTGCTGTGGCGTTATGTATCAGCCCTGTTACAATGCGCTTCCGAGACCACGGACTTAATCGCAAGACACCAGCGACAATCAGCGACGGACAATGACGAAAATATCACTACTTTATGTGTGTATGTGTAATACTTCAGATTCCCTACTGTGAATTATTCATATAAGCCCCAATAGTCATGCAACGTTTATGTACATACTAAGACCTTTTGCTTTGAAACAACTTTGACGTGATGCGTATTACACTCATTTCCGTCGACACCTTGCAAAACGAATCGGTTCCAAACCACTTACGTTTCCGAAACAGACTAACCTCACAGTTGTGAGACTACATTTGTTTGATAAACCTATACATCTACTTCCACTCAAACACGTATTATTAAGCATTATATTTGTAATAATATACATGTACAATAAAAGACGTTTCAACCTACTTAACGATATAAAATTGATTAAAAAAAAATCACAACGACTTGTATGCAGGATATACAAATATAGATGTATTTACCTTGAGAAACTTGGACGATCCATATAGTTTCTGTCCTCGCTTTCCATCCAAATAATGTCGTAGCAGCCCATCAAAAATTCCACAGGCTTAATTTTAATAAGTTGAATGTATTACTATCACAAGCATAAACTAGCATTATAACGATGCTTACAGATGGAATATTTTTAGGTGACGTGCAAAAAGTAAAATGACAGAATAAATAACAAATAAAACGTACTTGAAATGTCTAATTCCAAGTTTAAAGAGCATTCGTCAAAAACACAGGAAAAATATTGAGATTCCAAACTAGCGTTCGTAAAGTCTTCAGGCTGTTTATTATTTTTTAAAAACGTCTTAATTTTAGATCCAACAGCTTCAGCGGCTATGTCGCCTAATTATCTCCAGCAATTCTGAGTATAATCGAAAAGACGTCGATGCTCGTTTGAAGCTTCAGTAAAGCGAGGAGTCTGAGGATGAAGCTTTATCGCTTTAACTGATCCTTTAGCGCACTTTTTGGGGGATACTTCTAGTCCTGGTGTATCTTCGCACGGGAACTGTATTCAGTCTTGCCCTGGGGTCTGTCACAAAAGCCTATATCCAGCACTCCCTCCCCACAAGTGAGTCGGAGCAGTGCGTGGGTCACACACTAAAGTGAATGAGACACAGTGGAGCGGGCGGAGCGGTGTGTGTTTGTGAAGAGAGAGAGGGAGGAAGGGAGGAAGGGAGGTGGAGAGAGGAAACAGAAGACAGCGAGAGACCGTGGTAAGTGCAGAGGTACAGAGACGCACTCTTTCGCAGGCAACCGGAAAGGAGAAGCTTAGTGGATCAATTAATGGTATCTTATTCTCTATTGAGAGGACGAGGTAAAGCCAGAAAGGTCGAATGAGATATTTTTGTAGACTTAATTACATAAAATAAATTATATTTGTTTAAAAATGCTAATATTCTCTGCCGCTTTGCGTTTTTTTTAATTATTTGCACCTTCTGGAGATGGAATTTGTTTCTCATGGATGAATTGACCTTACTGGGCGCTAAGTAAAGCTTTATTAGAGAGCTTTTGCTGGTGACAACCGGGTGCGTATTCATTATCAAAGATAACACTGTATTACTTTGTGACTGCTGTACCCAGGCAGACCTATAGCCCTCCCCAAGAGATAATAAATTATCTGCCATTGTTTGTAGATTAATACATTTCCTGACGCATAATCATTTGACACATACAGATATTTCCTATATAAACATTAACTTCTTCGGCCACTTTAAAAATGTATAAATACTGCCATAACACCAACATGAAATAAACTATCCTTTGATTCACAGGATAAATTATGTAGGCCTATTTAATGTTTTAATTAAATGCAATCAGTTTCGAAAAGGACGTAATTAAATTTATTTGACATAGCATTGAGACGGCGAACAACATCCAATGATATCTTAGGAAAAAAATAACACTGAACTATGACGCAGCAATTAAACAATTTTTGGGCGGCGTAGAGCAGAATAATTAGAAAGAGATAAATGGAGGAACCGACTGAGTTTGGAAATAATACATTCTTGCTGTTGTGTGTGTGATTTAAAGATAGAAATGTTCGAAACGACGAGGTAACGTTGTCGTTTTTTTGTAATAATCACAAAAAATAATAAATGACAAAATCAATGTTACAATTTATAAAAATAATCTACCTGCACTTACCTATTACCTTTTTAGAATGTATGTTTAGCTGACGGTTTTATCAAGTTGCATAGGGTATAATTCAGGACTATAGACAATGTATTCTGAAAGAAATTTTAATTGGAACATTTAATATAACCAGTTATATTTTTAAGGGAAAGCCCTTGTTCTATTACTGATGTCTACTCCCCCAATTACTTGTTTCATCAGACAAACATCTGCTGCTAAAACTGTTCTGTAGTTTCACAAATACAAACAAAAATGACCACATCTCCCTCCACCACTCATACCTTCACACAAATAAAACTGAACTACAACCTTTACCATAGGATGTAAGATAAGGGAGCTCATCATATGCATACACTACACCACTGGGTCTGAGATACATCTAATTCTTTTGGTAGGACGTCTGCAAGGTTTACAGGTTTACAAAAAAATAGAGGTTACCAAAGTGTTTTTATTTTTATTTTTGGTCCTTGTAGATGAGCCCAGTAAGTTAATATTAGCTGCATTATTGTTATTATTATTATTATTATTATTATTATTATTATTATTATTATTTTATCCATTCTCCTCGGTATGAAATTGCTCAATTTGGATAATTCTCAGCCCAGGTCTGAAGGTTCTCTGACCAGGGGAAAGCAGAGGACTGTACAAAGCCAGCTATTCAGTGCTCCACTCATATGTTATTTCCACAGTTAGTGTCATTTCGGGTCTCAGGAACCAATTAAAATCTGCAATACAGCAAGTTCAAAACCAGGGACCGTTGCCTCCCTTGCCATGCCTCTACAGATGGAGTAATCTGCTTTGTGAGTGAAAGGCCAGGAACCGAGATGACAGCATAAGGAAATGAGGAGGAATCAGAGTCACTGGCAGGCTGTGACGGCCTTATTTCCTGGACATCAGCCTTTCTTACTCTGTCAAACAGGTTTGCATACTAATGTACCCATGGATATTTAACAAGACACTTTAATGAACCCCTTTGGTTTTATTACTGTGTTGTATTTGCTTGATGTGTATGAAGAAGTGTTTGAATGTCTTGTAACTGCCATTTGGACCAACAAATGTTTTCTAAATTTCTTGATAAATTATTTTGTCCTAGGATTGTGCCTGGGTTTATGCAAGGAAAATGCTTGTATTTTCTCATCATCTTTCATTTTGTCTTTTTTGTCATGACATGAAAAAATGCACTGCAGTTGTTCAGCGATGGATTTCCAGCAGAGTATGGTGCTTGAGTATGACAAGGCCTTGTGAAAGGAGGCCTCACTGCATGTGAACTGGCAATCATGTATCATTAACTACATTTCCTGCATCACTGTTTCCAGCACTGACCCTAAAGTACTTCACCTTCCCGTTTCCCTGCATGGACCCTTCAAACCCTTAAGCTCTTTTGTCTGCATTGTAAGCTATGTAACTTTTGTGATAAATGGAATGTACAGAAAAAATAAGTCTATAAAAATTAAAACATAACCCTGTATGTAACAGACTGTGCAAAAGTTACTATTAAAAATATTTACACGGTAATCATTTAGAGCTACTTAAAACGTGATTATAGCTTTGTAAGTTTGTCTAGAGACATGTGTGTCTGTATCTGTATATATAAACAAGCTAATACTGTAAACACACACAAGTATTATTACAAGGATGTCTTATCAGCACTTTATTACAATTATTATTTGGCTACATAAATTCCCTTGCTCCTGCTTGATCCACTTGGGAAAAGCATTTTATTTCTTTTAGGCCTTAATTTCTGTGAAAGGATTTTTGATAGTGATAATTATTGTTCATTTTCTGTATCTTCCTCTTTTACTTTTACAAGTTACTGAGCCAATAAAGTGGAGCTGAGGGAATGTGTATCTTAATTAACAAACTCAGACGCAGCAGTTCTTTTTTTTGTCAGTGTTGCCTTTGCAAGCAGGATCTGAAAACAGCTAATTGGATTAGCCATGGCAACAGTGCTTTCTCTAGGCTTGCTGACAGGGGCTGCGGACTGAGTGTGGGGACAAAAAGCAAAAGAGAAAGGCTTACAAGAGACCATCTGAAGAAGGCTGTCCGTAATGTAAAATGGCTGCAGGGTGAGGGACAGTCAGGATGAAGCAACTGTTTCAGGCTTAAATGTGAATGAAAATGGAGGTTGTGATGGCAAATCCAGCCAAAATTCAGGGTTTTCTTGACTCATAGAAAAATTAAAATGAAGAAAGTGAATAGTGAGTATCTTACCTTGCATTAAAAATTAGTCCAAATAAGAGAAGGAAGTAAATGTCATAAGATAAGAAAGTGGTGCCAAGTGGAGTCATCAGACAGAGGTGAGATTGAGGAGCAAGGAAATGCAGATCCACATAACCCAAAGGATAATAAAGCGAAATAAAACTGCAATATCACAGAAAGCGTGTTTTTTGGTTCTCACAAGGATGACAGTAAATAGTTTAACAAATACATTAGGGCTTACATTTAATCTGATGAGTTTTAATTCAAAAAATGGTTTGAAAATACTGAAAATAAAATAAGTGTCTTATTAATAAGCAATTTTGCAATGTTTTGAGGCCTAAAAAGCCTGTGTTTTTTAAGCTTCTTCTTCTTCTTCTTATTATTATTATTATTATTAATAATAATAATAGTAATAATAATAATAATAATAATTTAACCTAGTGACTGACTGTACAGTATGTGAATCCCCTGAGATGGACTGACACCCCATCCTGGTGACTCCACTGTGTCCTTAGTACAGACTTCAGACCCACAATGATCCTACACTGGATCAGATGAAGAACCTCATGTCAGACGGAACCTGCCTCTTTCTCAAAGTGAAATATAAAATACTGCACAGCAGCAAATTCATCTTCTTTTAGAAAGCTGTGTTTTTTTAAAACGAAATATACCATTTAAATTACATGAACAGCGCTTTCAATTCACATACCTGTACTGCTATGAAGAAATGACTGAATCTTCTCTGGATCATATTCTACCAATTAATAGCATGCTGGACTTGACTTTCCTGAAAGGTATGAATAATAACTCAACACCTAGCTGATAGAAAACTACTTTTCCTTTGCATCAGATTAGAGAAGCATATCTGTAATTATTTCGCCTTTTGAAAGCAACTACAAGCAGTTTCTACAAAAACGTGAAGATATTAAAAGACACATTTAAGTTCAGGGATACATTTTTCTATTTAATTGACTCCCACACTTACGTTTTGCATATTAGCGATTATAACATTTAATGCTGAACAAAAATACCGTCATTAAAAGACATAACTTTGTTCTATCATTTCCTTGAAGTCTTCCAAAATTTTCATTGCACATTGAACATTTTATGTAAATGAAAGGACAGCAATTCCTTTTCATAAGAGTTAAATGTGCAAGGCTTACAAGGACTTATATTTGGGATGCCAATTCGGTCTCAGTCTTTAAATCTCGACTAAAGACCCATTACTTCAGTGTAGCTTATTACCCACAACCTAACACACCATAACTATGGCTGCTGGTGCTGCTGTACATTTCATTTTAATCTACTGTGTTTGTCCGTTTATGTGCCAATGCATGTTCTGACCATCCGTGCTCTCTGCCTTCCCACATGTCTGGGTGGTGCCCTGGGCGGGCACCATCTGAGCTGGAGTCCTGGTTCAGTCCCATGGAGGGGTGACATCGCAAATGGGACCTACCAACTGTATCATAGTGGGTGCTGCCTTCAGTGCCACCAGGCCAGCGTGGAGAACAGAATTATTGATGGACTTTGGCCACCCTACACAGGCCAACATGGATAACGGACTCATTGATGGACTTTGTCTTGACCCCTAATCACAGCTTACTAGCTAACTTTTAGCAAGCAAGTCCACTCTTTTCTGTTCTCAGTAATGATAGCCTGCTCGGGGGGGTTGGGCAGCCAGTTGACCTTGGACCCCCAGAGGTTTTTTTTCTCCTTACTTGGGAGTTTTTGGTTCCTCTCCTCCATTGTTATCTGTCTTTCTTTATTTAATTTCTTTCCATCATTTTCCCATTCTGTATAACTCACTCTAATGATGTTTAATGTATCACAACACATCCATGTAAAGGAACTGTCTTGTGAAAGGCTCTATATAATAATAAATTGAATACAATATGGACGGAAAAATAATTAATTGTCCTATCACATGATGAGCTGGAATGGAGTTAATCTAGGTGTAACAATCTATTTAATATTTATTTTTCTCAGCAGCATTTGCAAGTTTCTGCCATGGTGATTTGTGTACCTTCTTGTGTTTTATCAACAATACAAGCACATTTTATGTGCTCAGTCTTTTTGCAATAAAAGAGTACAAAACATATCGATTTCACATGCATTTTCTGTGCTCAGGATCAAGATCATTACCACTTAAGTATGTGTATCTCAAGGTAAAAGTAATCTGCTCTGAGAGAGGCAGCTGTAGGATGTTGACTTCAGTGGAAATGAGAAGACCATGGAAGACTTTTAAGTAGAGGTTAAAGTCGAATTTAGCAGGTGGGAGAACCTTGGCTGTGTTCGAATTCAGGGGCTGCATCCTTCAAAGTCTGCACAATGAATCCTGAGATATGTTGGGTTGGGAAGAATTGAAGGAGCCTTGAGATGCGTCAGCCTTGTCATGTCGCTGTGATGCATTCGGTCTTTGAATGTATTCTTAGTAACGAGGCTGATGCTGGCTCCGTATTTATGGCTTATTCGTATCTTCTGGTCCACCGTAAATGCTGCTCAGCTGAATGCAATTTTGCGATTGTGTTTGTAGGCTGACACGCTTACCAAGGCTTACCTTCAGAACTTGATTTAGCTTTCAATTCATGTTAACTTTTTTGTTTCCACTTTGAGGGAAGAACCAACCTGAGCAGCTTCATTAATAGTATGTGTCCACTTCATTAGAAAACACATTTTTTATTCTCTCACTCTAACTTCCTATTCTATAGATGAATAAAAAGATTCTTTACCCTTACAGACACCATACATAATTTTGTGTAAAGGTTTCAGTTATTACGTACATTTTATTATGTTCATTTCTATTTTACATATGAAATTAGCATGGCTTCTTTTGATGCATGGCCCAAAATCCATGGAACAAAAGACTTAAATGCTGTAATGTGGAATAGCCCCCGAGTAAGAAATCAGACAATGGGTGTAACTAGTGGAATCAAATCAGGGATGGAAAATGTGCTGAGCGTTTACAAAACAAACAGTTTTCACTCCTCTGTATTGCAACTCTAAACCAGTTTTTTGAAGTATAGGACCGTGAAAGCATTTAGAAAAGTGTTTACTAGGGGCTGAAAACTATGGTAGTCTGGATGAAAGGCGAAAAAAGAGACTTTATATCTGTATGTTTTAGAATGAAAGCCTGTGGACTTAGCCTTGTACTAACAACGAGACCAGTGGTGGAGATAAAATCACAGCAAGCAGACAGGAAGAAGGTCATTGCCAGCAGTGGCACCCCTCGCCCCGCAATTTTATTAAGTGAATTTGCCAGTTAATATGGTTAATATTGCAGTGCTATTATCTAATCTACCACTAGATGGGGCTGCAAGTAGACATGAACACTAGGAAAATTATCTTCAGACCAAAAGCTTGTTTGAAGAAAACACCATTTATGTCTCCCAACTTTTTCCCTGTTTAAAATAGGTATCTTTTACAGTATCTGTACACGGCCCCCGGCTGTAGAATCTATAGCAGAATTTTGGAGAGACAGCTGGGATGTCAATGCTGATCCTTAAAATTTCGAACCAGACACCAAGAGTGACATAGCTGGTGTGAGGAGCTGGCGGTGTTCAACTGAGGTTGGTTAGGGGTCCTAATGGAAAAGTAGTGCTCTGCAGACTTAGAGTTGTCAGGGACGGTGAACCCATCCAAGTTGCTGACAGAGCAATGGACCAGTAACAGAGCTTTATTATTCAGGGGTGGTAAGAGGTGATGATGAGAGTTGTTATGATTGTTTTCATATCTATCTTAATTGTAAACTTCTGGTTGAGTCTGAAGTTCAGGGCTTTTTCAAATTGCCGTACTTAGAGGATGTTATAGATGATTTAGTTTCAAGGCGAATTGCTCCTGAGGGGGTCCAGATACTGATATCACCATCCCCGCCTCTTTATATAACGCTGTGGTAACTGCAGTCACATCAGATTCAACTCACCAGCAGACACACATGTATCAAAAGTTAAGCAACTAAAGCGAACATTCTTAGGAAAAGAAATGTTCTGTGTTCCCTGTGGTCTTCATCCCCTGACCACATCATCTTTTAACATCCAGCAGTAGTCCACCATCATGTTGACATCCCATTTTCTCTCTTAATGATGTTGTCGTGTATCACAACATACCCATGTAAAGCACCTTGGGGTAACACTTTTGTGAAAGGCGCTAGGTCAGGTCAGGTTGGGGACCGCACTCACCATACGGTGAATCCAGATCCCAGCCAGCAATCCCCCAGGCAGATACATGGTCCAGTCCCACCCTCCGGAAATAGCCATCCATCTGCTGCAGCCAGGTGTTACATGGGCATCCACTTGGCCTTGTCCAGCCTCTTGGGTCCTCAGCAATAAGGATCCTGCGAGCCGGATCACCCTCAGGGAAACGCGCCACATGGCCGTAGTGCTGTAACTGACGCTCCCTTACAATGCAGGTAATGTGCCTCATTCAGGACTCCTCTATCAACCGCTCATTCCACACAAAGTCAAACCAGCAGTATCCAAGGATTCTCCAAAGAGACACAGTATCAAAGGAGTCCAGTCTTTGTCTCAGGTCACTGGATAGTGTCCATGTCTCATAAGCACACAGCAAGGCAGGGAGCACCAGGACTCTGAAGACTTGGACCTTCGTCCTCTTGCAAAGATATTGAGAATGCCACACACCCCTTTCCAGCAACCTCATGACCCCCCATGCTCTTCCAATCCATCTGCTTCACTTCATAGGAACAGTCATCACAGACATGAATATCACTGCCAAGTTAAGTAAATCTCTGAACATGGTTGACATTCTCCCCTGCAGAAAGACACACTACTGATGGCTGTGCCCAAGTCATTAAATGCCTTTATCTTGGTCTTTATCCAGGACACCTGCAATCCCAAACACTCAGACTCTTTGCTCAGTCTCTCGAGACCCACGATCAGAGCCTCCATTGACTCTGCTAAGATCACAGCATCATTGGCAAAGTCAAGATCAGTAAATCTTTACTAACAGATGTCCCACAGCTGCTGGACCCTCAGAATCTTACCCAACACCCAGTCCATACAAGCATTGAACAAGTAGGAGCAGAAACGTATCCCTGGCGAACCCCAGAATCAACTGTGTTCTCTTCTTCTGCACTTGACAAGGAAGCCCAGATTCTACAAAGTAGTCATGTCTGTGGGCCCTTGAGCGCGGCCCTTAAGCGTGGCCCTTAACCCCCAGCTTCATGGGCACCGCTGAAGGTGGCTGCCCTTTGCTGCCAAGCTCACTTTCACCTATATATGTGACTGTGTGTCATGGACAGCAGGATGGAGTAGGTGAAAAGAGAATTTCTCCACAGGGATTGTGATTTTAGAGCAAAGGCATATCTCTCTTCAAATCCTAAAAAAATTCTACAATATAAAACAAATATAAAACAAATGTAAAAGCATGCATGGTTTCCTCCGGGTGCTCCGGTTTTCCCCCACAGTCCAAAGACATGCTGAGGCTAATTGGAATGACTAAATTGCCCATAGGTGTGCATGTGTGACTGAACGGTGTGTGAGTGTGCCCTGCGATGGGCTGGCCCCCCATCCAGGGTTGTTCCCCACCTTGGGCCCTTAGCTTGTGGGATAGGCTCCAGACCCCCCTGCGACCCAGAAGGATAAGCGGTTTGAACAATAGATGGATGGATATGAAAGTATGCATATAGATATCTTCAATGACATTTTGTTCACAATAATAGCTCCAGGAAAACAAATCATCACTCTTTTTCAACAAGGGGATATTCAAGAAACACCTGAGAAAAAAGAAATGTACACCACTTATTACTCTTTTGTTGTTTCCAGTATACCAGCAGTTTTGTTTTGTAACCATCATCTTTTCTATTTTTAAGATTTTACTATTCTCATTGCTTTTCTAAAACACTATGATGTGGGTTAAGTGTACTCCTTGTGGAATTCACAAAATTGACAAAAGAAGGCCATTCATAATAAAGCCCTTTTGAATTTTTACTTGGTATAGACAGCAGAATATTCAATTCTAAGCATAACATTGCAATCATAAGCTTAAAAATTATAAGTGAAGTTCAATAAAAAATAGATTCTTTTACTTTTTCAATGTTTCTTTGCAGAAGCACAGAGCGAGTTCAGACAAATAATGCAAAAGGATACATGATAACCTAGACACTTAGAATGGTCACACGGTGCATTCATACTGCATTCACCAGTGATAATCACAACACGCTTAGCTACATAGTAATGTACAAAACAGATATTACAAGAGGGTGCAAGTAATTGTGGCAGCTTTTTAAATCAAATTTATGAAGAACAAAAATATCTCATTAAAAGGATACATTTTGAAGTATATTAAACACACAGACAGATTTTAACTGGAATGTAAACAGCAACAATAAAATATACCCCAATGAGTCCAAACATTATGACCACCCCCACATGACCTGAGCAATATTGACTTATCGCGTAAAAATGGCATGTTTCAAGGTCTAAGAAATGGCAAGGCTTGTGGAATGCTTACGGTCAGCTGTGGTGAACACATACTGAAAGCGATCTGAGGAAGGAAAGACCATGAATCGGCAACAGGGTGTTGGGCAGCCAAGATTTGACGTATTGTTGTAATGTATCACGACACCCAGGGCCCTGCTGTTAATCGGACTGTGTGGCTGTGGATGGGACTTATTGGTTTATTGTAAAAGACAGGGTGGCGTTTCTTCACAACTCGCATTGACAAGCACCCTACTGGTGGTTGATAGTTATTCACTCCTCAGGCCACTTTCAGTAGGTATATACCCTGGCTGACCATGAGCATCCTACAAGCCTGACCGCTTCGGAGATGTTCTGACCTAGTCATCTGGCCATTCAAAATCACTCAGATCTTTATCCAAGCCCATTTCTTCTGCATGTCATCTATAAGTACTGAATGTTAGCTTGCTCCCTAATATATCCCAGACCATGACAGGTAAAGTTTTCATGAAATAATTAAAACTCACAGAGGTGACACGGTGGTGCAGTCAGAGTCACCTCATGCCTCTGGAACCTGGGTTCGAGTCTCGGCCAGGATTCCATGGGTGTGAAGTTTGCATACTCTCCCCATGTCAATGGCTGGAATTAAAAATCACTTCACATGGGGGTGGTTAAAATGATTTATCAGTATGTATCTGGTAGGGATATTTTAAAAATACTGTGCTTCACATGACAATAAGACATTTTAGTTACAAAAGATGTATATGCAAGTTTGTCCAAGCTACTGTGTGTTATGTAAAGAAGCACTTCCGCCAACAATGAAAGATGTCGGGTTGGCTCAGATGTTTGTCTTAACTAGCCCAATTCAATGAATAAATAATTTGTATCTTCTCATTGAATTGTTATCCTCTTCATTACATCCCCCATCCATACACACCCAATTTTGCCAAAGCTCCAAAAAGACAGTCAAAGTGCTTCCGTCTTAGAGACTGACATTCCATACAGAGAGATGGTCTTGCATGCTGCTCAGAAAGTTCCACAGCTTGTGTAACGGCAGTGCTCGTCTGTGGCTGTGACAATGACATCCATCCAGATCCTCATAGCCTCCGGGCTCGGAGCCACCAGGAAGAACAGGCGCTCGTAGGTCTTCACACAGAAAGTCAGGCTGGGTCGGGGAGACTGAGCGACAGACAATAGTACGGGACCTGAGTCAATGTGAATGGAATCATAATATTCTCAAGAAACATTAACTGTCAATACTGCCACAAAAACATAACATAAAACTTAAACTTTGTTTCAAATGCCAGAAAAACCATTAAACCTAAGTAGAAAAGGGGCTGTAGGGGAAGAGCAGAGTCCCATCTCCCACTCTACCCATCTAATCCATACTCCTCCCACTCTCCCCAGATTCTATAATTTACAGAATTACTGGATGGATCGACTGGAAATGTGAAAGTCAATAAATGTTTTTACCCAAATGCTGTTGTGATGTGTTACTCTGTAACTACAACAATTAGTTTATTGCACATTCCACTTATATGCCAATTTGCACAATTGTTCCCAATCAATAACTTTGTTAACTATATTTCTTTGTATGTCTTAATGTCATTTATATTAATTGTAAATATATCTGGATATTTATTAATCCCATATAATCGAATCCTGTGCATTTACTGTTAATAAGAATGTTGTTCATCTTTTTATTGTGTAAAAGCACAATATCACATATCAGTGCAGGCATACAATTAATTCTGCTGGGGAACCTGAGGATTAGTGCTTGTACCCATCACATATACTGTATTGTGTGATCGCCATGGATAGAAAAATAAAATGCCATGTCCCATTTTGATCCAATATGGGATGTGATTTGTTTGGTATTTTTTGAGTGCAAGGTCTTGAGCTCAACTGAGTAATTTGTGAGCACATTAAATTAAAGCACAATTTAGTTTTGTGTCAACAGGTCTCCTGTAGCTCAACAGGTAGAGAGCAGAGAGCATTGTGTTAACAGGTCTCCTGTAGCTCAACAGGTAGAAAGCAGAAAGCATTGTGTTAACAATGCACAGCTCAGGGTCCAAATTCCAGGAAGCCCCCACAAATTGTACGTCTTCCCTGTACTGAAAGTCTTTTTGGATAAAAGTGTCAGTTAAATATGAGTCATGTGTATATTGCACGCACGCACACACACACACACACACACACACACACACACACACACACACACAGTCTGCAGCCCTTTCAGACCTCCATATATACTATTAGTGTGTACTTCTAGAAATTGTACAGGTTGGTGAGTGTGGAACGATTATGGAGTAGATGGGCAGAGCAAATGAGAGGGTTGTCCGAGGTTTGTATTATAAATGGTGTGTTAAGTACAACCATTAGTAAGCTAAAAATGGTAGAGACAGCTGGTTCATCGGTGGGGGATAGCGATCTCATTATGGTCAAGCTTGATCAAGCTTTGAAAATTATTTAAAGTGACTAAGTGGCATAGAAACAGAGTTTCTCATCATTGGGTAAAGTTTTTATTACAAACGTGGCATAAATATATGTTGATGTTTTTTTTAAATGAAGTGTTTTCACTTTTTTAAAACCCTGTGTTTTGGCCTAACTATTCAAGTAGTTGATTGCATAAACGCGTGACTAATCGATTGTAATAATAATTTTTTCCAAAATAATAGCAAAGCAATGTCACATCACTGGAAAAAAGCAGAAAAAGAAAAAAAGAAAACCTTCTGGATAGGTACTTTTACTCCCCTACAGTATGACTCTGCCCATTGGAAGAACTGTAGAACGATACATTGATATGTCATATAATATGTGAGGGAACACTCACAGAAGATGCTGTGCGCAGATGGTCATAATACACCTCCTCTATGGCCTGGAAGTAGATCACACCCTTCAGCTTCCTCTCATCGTGATCTGAGCAGACAAAAGAAAACAAGGATTAATATTACATGTTAAGCAATTTTGCTGAACTAACCACCACAATGTAATGTCTGACATCAAAAATTGAGAAAATAAATTAAAAACCTGTGTAGTAGGCTAGTCTCTGATGGTCCAAATCAAAAAGGAACCATCTCCTCTTCCAGGTCTTAACTCTGCCCCCACACTTGGTCAGGAAGCCTACACAGCGCCGTGGAGATAGATAGACCCCCAGGCACTCAGCCACACCATGACCCAGGGACTCCACATGAGCCCGGAGGTCAAATGTTGGATGCTGGGAGAGTGGAAGACACTTAGGAAATAACATAGAATTTTCAATGTTAGTGTGATTACAGATTCATACTGAGTCAACAGGCATTCCAGGTTAATTTCATATATTAGGGTTATCTGGCCTTTCCTTGAAATAGCATATAATTATTAATCCATTGCATCAGTGTAGACTGAGGTGACAAAGAAAAAGAATTGAAAGATTTTTTAAAAGTTTAAAAACAGCAGAAACATGAATTTTGTGGTTCAACTGGTGAAATTAGTTAACTGGCTATCCAGTGTAATTAAGGTTTTAAAAGAGCCATACTGTAGAAGAATGTACAACTCACTGCTCACTGACACAACAGGGATAACAACCAATCAGCATCTACACAAACAAAAACATGCTGATTCCCTATATACTGTTATTAGCTGATGAGCGGATAAGGGTGTGGAGAAAACCACCAGAGTTCATGCATCCTGTGCATGTCATGTGCCAGACCAGGCAGACTGGTGTTGGCAGGGTGTGTTCATGGTGCTCACTGGGCCAATTTATAGAAGTGAAGCTACATCTGAATGCTATTTGATAACTGCACACCACTGTTAATTAGTGTATCCATCAGCAAATGGACCTTGCGTCCTCAGAATGGGCTCTACACTGTCTGTGGTCATTAACAGCCATTGCTTGAGAGTACCTCTAGACTTTCCTGAAATGGGCTGTACACAGTCTGTGGTCATTAACAGCCATTGCTTGAGAGTACCTCTAGACTTTCCTGAAATGGGCTGTACGCTGTTTGTGATTGTTCTGCATCAGCAGCCAAAAGCGTGTGTCGTTCAGCTGACTCTGAGTACTGAGAATCAGGTGCTATGGGTCTCTTCTCCTTCTCTGTAGTCTTCCTCCTCTCTTCCTATCATGGACACAAACAATGTTTATTAACCATGTTATTGTGAATATCTCAAAAGACAGTTATCTGTTGTTGATTGTTTACGGCTGTTTTCTTTTTAATAAATGCTCCTGAAGCACATTTTGAAGAAACTGACTTTGACAAATGAGTTTGTTTTTGACTTTTATACAGTACAGCTCCATCTTGTGGTATAACCCATTCATTTACAGTTGCAAAAGAAAGTTTGTGAACCCTTCAGAATTAACTGGATCACTGTATTATGATTTATTAATGCAGTAAGTCCCCAAGATACAAACCAGGTCTGTTCAGAGAGCGGGTTCACAAGGCCAAAAGTATGCAAGTCCAACAGCCAGCCTAGGCTTACAGTATGATGCTCCAACCCCCAACCCCTTATGTACAACTATTTGTACATAAAAAATGCTTTTAAACATTAATATTTGTATTATTTGTTATAGATTTATGGTGTATTTTAACAAGAAGGAGCTGAGAATTATTTTTTATTTCAATTGTTGTTCCGTCAGTTGACCTTGCTGAGCTAGCCTACACAACATATGCACACCTAGCCTACCTCTCCTCAACTCCTGTTGAAAACATTTACATAAGAAAATGATTTTAAAAGTTAATATTTCTACTTTTGTTACTGATTTCAGGTGCATTTTAACAAACAATAACAACTGAGTTCTTTTTTTCTCCATTGTTTTCACTCAGCTAATCTCACTGCTAGCGAGTGAGCCTACGTTAGCCTACAGCCTACTGTATCAAAAGCATGTACGTGTGCTGCCACAAAATTTGAAATACTGGCACAATTTTAAATTTTGCAATTATAAAAAACAATTTTAAATTTATTGGACATGTTCACACTTTTGAATTTTGCATCATGAAGGTTCATATATAGAGAGTTTTCTGTATATGATGCTGATTCAATTCAATTCAATTTTATTTATATAGCACTTTTAACAACAGTCATTGTCACAAAGCACTTTACATTCACTTTACATTATGATCTGATTACATAAGTCATAATAACAAATCCAATCTGCAAAACATACTAAGAAATAATTGTACTACTTTTTGTAAATACTGAATGCATTCTGATAACATTCAAGTCTAGATCAGGAAAAGTATATGAATCTCCCGGCTAATGACTTCTCAAAAAAAAGTCAGTGAAATTAGATTGCGGGTATTGGTTGAAGACATTATTTTCATCAAATTACTTTAGTAAATTCATAATTTTAATTATATATTGATAAATATTGGAGAACATCATAACAGACTTTCAGACACAGGTGTGAAGAAATTGCAGGAGGGTGCGAGTCAAGGACACAGAAACAGAACTGTGTGGGGGCTTGAGGTGAAGGCATACCTACACTATACTGGCAGAAGTATTGGGACACACCTCCCAATCATTGAATTCAGGTGTTCCAATCGGTTCCATAACAATGGGTGTATACAAATCAAGCATCTAGGCTTGTAGACTGCTTCTACAAACATTTGCGAAAGAATGGGTCGCTCTCAGGAGCTCAGTGAATTCAAGTGTAGTACTATGATTGGACTTATTGCACAGGCATCCATTTGTGAAATTATCTTGCTACTAAATATTTCACGGTCAACTGTTAGTGGTATTATAACAAAGTGGAAGCAATTGGGAAGAACAGCAACTCCACGTAAAATCAGAGCAGGGACAAAGCATGCTGAGGCGAACAGTCTCCAATTGTCTGCAGAATCAATAGTTACAGACCTCTAAACTTTGTGTGGCCTTCAGATTAGCCTCAAGATCAGTGTGGAGAGAACATCATGGAATAGGTTTCCATAGCCGAGCAGCTGCATCCAAGCCTTACATCACCATGTGCAATGCAAAGTGTCGGATGCAGTGGTGTAAAGCACGCTGCCACTGGACTCTAGAGCAGTGGAGACGTGTTCTCTGGAGTGATGAATCACACTCTGGCCATCAGATGGATGAGTCTGGGTTTGGCAGTTGCCAGGCAAATGGTACTTGCCTGACTGCATTGTGCTTAGTGTAAAGCTTGGTGGAGGGGGGTTATGGTGTGAGGTTGTTTTTCAGTGGTTGGGCTTGGCCCCTTAGTTCCAGTGAAAGGAACTCACAATGCTGCAATAACTGGCAGTATAGTATATTTGGAAACTGCAACCTTTACAAATATCAAAAATAATGTGAACACACATTCCTGTTCACATTATATGACATTAGCAATTTAAATAAATAAAATGTGTAAAACACTGAGGCACCAAATTTCATGGTGAACGTTCTAACTGCTAGTTGTGTTAAAAGAAAATCTGATGGCAAAGCAATACTTAAAATGAGTAGAAACAGGAAATAACAGAATGCATATCTGGAACACGGTTTCACTTAATTTATTGTCAATGGGGATGCATGGTCCTTTGTATGCTTTGTGTATGTTCCCTGGCTAATGACAGTTAGCTGTGTGAACATTCTTCCCATTGAGTTGCAGTTTGTCTTAAGTCAGAGTGAGTTAGGCAAGTAATATGTCATGCCATGATAAATTGTGGTATAAATTAATGACAGTAGAAATTGTGGAAATTAAAATGAACCACAAAAGAGCTCACATTACTATTAGGCTATATCAGAGCCGGATTTAGCCAGCCCCAGTAGGGGGTGCATGTAGAATATTGGGGGGGGGGGGGGGCGAGTGTGGGTGAG
>JAODKF010000147.1:22643050-22664673 GCA_026779585.1 Mormyrus proboscirostris
GGCATCTGGTTGGTGGTTCAGTGGGGTAAAAGTGTTCAGTATTGCGAGGAAGGCAGTCTCAGTGAAGTGTCCAGGTCAGAAACAACACTAATAAAGGTCTAGGTTGTTCTTCATGAGAAATTCAAAAAGGGTGACCGGCTGATAATTCAATGTTAGCAATGTTACCCCAGCCTGCAGTAACGTGGCAAGGCATGGGCTGGTCATAAATATTGTGTTAATCTGGGGGGTCATTGCAGGAGTTAGTGTAGAAGTAATGACCTGGAGGAGGGAGGGGGTAGGAACCAGGGCACAGGTGGTGGCCCAGTGGGTGGGCAGGTTAGAGGGGAGTGAATGGGAAAAAAAAGTCAATGTATGGAGGCAATCGTGCAAGTGGTGGATGCCGAGAACTGGCTACCAATGGGTTCCACCTTCTCATGGAGAAAAGTGCCAAAATTGTCACCAGTTAGGGTTCTATGTAGTGGAGGAGTAGGAGGGTTAAGGAAGCAATTGATAGTGGCGAATAATTTGTGAATGTCAGTGGTGGTAGTGATTTTCTCTCAGTAATAGGTGGTCTTATTGTTGGCCTGTAAAGTAGAGAATGACTATATAAGTAATTGGTACTCGACCAGGTCGGTGGAATGTTGAGTGTGGTGCTATTTCCTCTTGGCCAATCTGACCTTTGTCTGTTTGGCATGGATTGTGCTGGAAAGACAGGGATGAGAGGGGTTACAGCATGCTGATCTGGAGGAGAGTGGACAAAAGGTGTCAAGACATCTGCCATTTAAGTCAAGAGAGTAGAAATCCTCAGGTGATTGCAGGGAGGAGGAGACCAAGGCAGAGAAGCAGGTAGGGAGAGAGAGTGAAGGTTATGACGGAAGGAGATTTGACAAGGACAGGCAAAAACAGGGTAGGGAGGGTCAAGGTGAACCAATCAGGGAAGTAATAGGAAACATGTAAAGTGGTGATAGGTAGTCAGGGTTGTAGTTATATGTCAGGATGTGCTCTAGTTTGTGTCCAGTCTTGTGCGTAAGTGCAGAATGCTTGTAGGAGTTTTATTTACACAAAAACGTTCTGAGGGCAGAACAAAAATCAATCAGATTGTAGAGGAGGGAGGAGGAGCAGACAGGGGAGACCAAACAGGAACGGACGGGGGACAGAAGGGAGCCCGAGGGGGAAAAAAAAAAGACATCTGATTGGTTGGTCCCACCTCCTCTAGTTGCTTGGACCCACCGCCTCTACAATCTGATTGGTTATCTCTCTGAACTGGATCAGACTAAATGAGACCAGGAAGGCGAAGAAGTCGGTAGCCTGAGTTTTATCAAGGTGGATGTTCAAGTCCCCAAGGATGACAAGTGGCAAACCATCATTAGGGATGAGGCATATCCAATTCTTTAATAAAGTTTTCTAGTTGGCCTGTTGAGGGATAACAACAATATGCAGTCTGTCAGCCTTTTTCATGGCACACTGGCAGTTCCACAATCCACTGTTCAGGGAGGTGGTGTTAGAGGAACATTGCATAGGTTATGTGTGTTGCATATCTTCTGTGACGAATGTGAGTCGGGGACCTACAGTAAGAGCAGACAACAGGGATATATTGGAATTACATTCTGAAAAGCAATGGGACATGAAAAGTGCTACTTACATGCTACCTCCCTCTGTGGGTAAAGATGTCATCTTTTGCCCTGCATTCAGTGGAATTTTGTCAACACCATCTTCTCTGCTGCCACTTCCAGTGAGTTCCAGCATCAGTCCTGTGATGGAGCTGTCCATCCTGATGAGCTTGTTTCAGCAACTGGCATTACCTAAAATGGCATTACCTTCACTAGTCCATTCTGCTGTTCAGGTGCACCTCCAGGTGCTTGTAGCCCTGCATCACCTCCACTTCCTCCCCCTGGATGGTGGCCATCTCAGGGGCTCCCTGTTAAGCCAGACGTCCACCACCAGCTCCTTTGTTGTGCTGATGCTGAGCTCCATATTGTTTTCCCTGCACCTTAGGATAAAGTTGTCTACTAGTCCTCTGTACTCTGACTCATCTCCGGTGCTGATACTGTATATCCTACAATGGAGGAGTCATCAGAGAACATCTGCAAATGTCAAGAGTCCAAACTGTAAAGGGTGAATATACAGGAGGATAGGATGGTTCTTTGAGTTGCCCCAGTGTTCCCATCAACATCTCTGACACATAATCCTGGAACTTCACAAACTGCAATCTGTTATTTAGGTAGTCCATGATCCAAGAGACTGTGGGGGCATTAAGCTGCATTGTTCTGAGCTTGTTCTCCAATCAGAGAGGCTGGATGGTATGAAAGGCACTGGAGCAGTCACAGAACATGATCCTGGCTATGGTGAGGGCTTTGTCTAGATGACAGTAGGCTCTGTGGAGCAAATGGACCAGAGCATCATCCACACCTATGTTTGCCTGGTGGACAAACTGCAAGAAATGTAGGTAGTCAGATGCCAGAGGTCAAAGCTGTTTCAGTAGCAGCAAAGTAAAACGTGAACTTATGGCACGTAAATACCAAAGAAAACAAGCAAACACACAGGAGTGACCGTACCAGGCAGCCACTGAAGGCATTGTCAGAAGTTATTTATAGATACAGACACAATAAGTTACTCCTCTACTAGCGAGAAATGACGTGATTGCATGTCAATGATGTGATTATATGACAATAAATGTGTTATGATAATAAATTCAATTTCATTTAAGTTATTGAAGAAGCTTATGGAAGCAGAGCACAATTATAATGTTGACAACCGAGAATTATTGACAATGAAGAGAGCTCTAGAAGAATGGAGACACTGATTGGGCACTACATCCCTTCAAAGTGTTAACCGATCAGTGCAAGTTGCAGTATTTGCGTGAGGTCAAGCGTCTTAATGCCAGACAAGCTCACTGGGCTCTGTTCTTCACCTGGATTAGCTTTCAGGTTACCTACCTCCCTGGTCCCAAGAATGTCAAGGCGGATGCCCTTTCTCACTGTTTTCCCTTGATGCAGAACCCTAACCCAGTGTCACGCATCCTGCCCTTTTCTTGTTTCCTGTCACCTAGAACCTAGAGCAGCGTCTCCTTGAGTTAAGAGTTAACAAGAACACACCCCCACCTCCCGATTACCCCCTGGAGAAGACCTTTGTGCCCTCACAGCTGCGCAACAAACTTGTCCAATGGGTACACACCGCCCTAGGATCAGGATATCCTGGAGTCAAAGTCACCGCTCGAATCCTACAAAAGCACTACTGGTAGCCAGGGTGGCGTAAGGAAACAGAAAGATACGTGCTGACTTGTCCCCTATGTGCCCAGAATAAAACCCTCACTGGCTCTTAAAACTACTACCAGTACCCAACCGCCCTTGGTCGCATACATCTTGGGACTTTATCACCCCTCTAGAGGAAACACTACCATACTTTCCCTAGACGATCATTTTTCAAACATGCCTCATGCTCCTACCCAAGTTACCATCCTCCTTAGAGTTAGCTGATGTATTGTTACAAGGGGTCTTTCATTACTATGGTTTGCCTGAAGATATAGTCTCATACCAGGGTTTTCAGGGCCATGTGCTCCCGATTAAACATCTCGCTTAGTCTCTCCTCAGCCTACCATCCACAGTTCAACGGTCAGACCAAGAGAACCAACCAGGAGGTGGGAAAAGTGCTCTGGATCATGTGAGGTTCACAACCCCACGATTAGTCTAGGTTTCTCCTCTGGGAAGAATATGCTCATAAATCACTGCCCCACTCAATTATGGGTCTAACACCTTTTCAGTGTGTGCTTGGTTTTCAGCCTCCACTGTTCCCCACTCCTATAGATGTTCCTGTCCTTAACGATTGGTTTCAATGAGGCAGAGATGTGTGGGAACACAAGCGCGCCTTCTGGAACAAGGAGCGGCGCGGACAAAGGCCTTCAGAGATCACAGATGGAGAAAAGGGCCCCGCTCTAACACTCCAGTATCTGGTAGATTGGGAAGGTTTCAGCCTGGGAGAAATGAGGTGGGTTCTAGCTAGGCACATCCAGGACCCATTCCTCATCATCCAGTTTCACAGGTCGCATCCAGAACACCCTGCCCAGAGGCCTCACGGCCGTCCCCCGACACGTCATTGACCTTCAGGAGTCGGCCGTCGAGGTGCGGGGGGTGGATGGGGGGTTATGGGGATTCTGTCACGCCGACCTTGAGAGATCAGCTGAAACCAAAGGAAGCTAATTCAAACAATTATATTTAAGTCACGCACTGGCATTAGTTCAGTGCGAGGTATTGTTGCAATGCACACACTGATCTAACTCTGTATTGTCTTCCCAGTTACGGTCCTTCTTCCTTGCCCTGCTCGAACCTCCCGTGCCTTGAATCCCCTTGTGGATCTCCCTGTGTTCATCCTCCACATCTCCGGACTGACCCCCTGGTTTTTCGACCTTTGGCTTCCCTTCCCTCGACGACAGCTTTGGATTATGTTCAGGCTTCTGTTAAACGGATTGTACAGTTCCTGGCTATGACTTGGACAAGGCTAACGACTTCCCCTTGCTCGACCCCAAATAAGCCTGGTTGCCTTGATTCGCCTGTGTTTGCTTTATTAGGCAGGGCACATACAAGACAATGTAATGTTGGGCTTCTGTCATATGCTGCATGAGTAGTGTATTTTTTGTAAAGTATACCTACAGCAACATGCATCCATTTTCTGTGCCTGCTTGTCCTATAGTATTTGGGGTTGGGGTGGTGGGGGGCTGTTGGGGCCAATCCTGGAGGGTGTGGGTGCAAGGCAGGGAACAACCCACACATGCACACACACGCTCACAGGTTTGTAATTATGTTTTGTGGGGACTTGCCATTTCTATGGGGAAAACTCTAATCCCAACATGACGACCTTATCCCCAACCCATCCCTAACCATAACCTTAAGTAACCAAACAAAATTCGAGGCTTTTGGCATTTTATTTCCATTCAAAAATAATTGTATACACCCAAAAAATGGTCCCCACAGCATCAATTAAACTGGTGTTTATTTCATTGTGGGGGACATTTGGTCCCCACAATTTAATATAAACCTCATCCACACACATATACACCTATGGGTGACTTGGTAACTCCAATTCAACTTAGCATGTTTTTGGGCTGTGGGGGGGAGACATGGGGAGAATATGCAAACCCCACACACATGTTACCACACCTACAGCAACAGTCTTTGCAAATTAATGGAAATCATAAATTCTGTACGTCTGCTATTTTGTCTTCATGCCATACTGTGTTTTATGAATGATTCGATTGTTATATTCTTTCTAAAAGCAAATGGCAAATGGGTTTGAGAGAACGTAACTCTTTCAAATAAACCAGAAATTGCACGTTAATATAATTTTTCAAATGAAAATAAAGATATAATTTTTTTAGGTTCCCACATGAGTTGTATGAATGGCAGTGGACAAAAGCACTTAAAAAGTTCCCAGTGTACATATAATTATTTTAAACATGTACATAGAATAGTGGGACTGTGGTCTTCATAGGATGCAAAGTCATATGATGACCTGTTTCTTATTGCCAAAAAGACTTATTGCTGTTATGTCTCGTTTCAGCAAGCAATCCTAGTTTATAGCTTTGATAAGTGTATATGAATTCCACCTGACCTTGAGGTTTCTGCTGGTCTTGTTGTTCACTGCATGCTTTGCTATTTGTAATTGCATGTAGCTTAACCTGTCCCTGTCCATCCCCATAGAAAAACTACTCTGTTATCTATTACCCATTGCACCATAAGGATTGCCGCAGCACGTAAACGGGTGCTGAATGTGTGTCAGGAGCAGAGATCACATGCATGGCAGAAATCCTTAGGGTGGGATGAAGGACTTGAAAGCAGACATTTGGGTGAACAAATGGGGGGTTTTTTTAAGTCAAAAATGAACAGAAGTCAACAGGGGTTGGAAAACAATCGTGAAACGCAAGTGGCGAAAACGGGAGGACTGATACAGGGAAGAACATGGGCAGACAGGAGGGGTGATGTTAATGACTGCCTTGGGCTAACAAGACAAACAGGTACTTAAATACAAGGGCTAATGAGAGGTGACAAGCACCAGACATGCTCATCAGGGCCACGTCAGGGAGGAGAAAAGGTCATGTGTGCAGGATATGACATTGACCTGAAAACATAAAATTTGCATTGAAGATATGAAGTACACTTTACACTAGCAAATGATATACAGAACATCTTCAGTGTAGGTAAAGCAGAGCTTAAAAAGACAAAACATACAGATGTGACATGCACAGAAAAATTAAATATATGTGAAAGATATCTCTCTGAATAACATAATTTTTATTAGCCTCTTGTACAGCCAAGTGTGTAGTTATTAGAACTTAATGGAGTGGCAGATGGAAGGATGGATGGTCACTGTGGCCCCCTGGGATATCCAAGAAATTTCATTATACGCCGCGCCTATTCTATGTTCGTATCACTTTGGCTTTCACCTTTTTTAGGCCACATATTAGCGGGTGTTCCAGAAATTCCTTCTGTCTAGCCCCATTTTCCACTGCTCAGTCTCACCTGAGTTTTGCCCGCCCCGTTTCCTCTTTAACTTTGTCAATCACAAATATAACTATGCCCCTTTCACCAGAACCTTTGCTGAAGTATTGATTGAAATGTACAGAAACATACTGACCCACTATATTATGTCTTTCACAGAGGTTGAAAGTTCCGATTCAGAAAGTACAAACCCAAACCAAGATTTTGTTTCAATGAACCAGAGTATAAGGAGTCACATTCACTGGTTGTTTGAAACAAAATCTTACTCTGGATTTGTGCTTTACGAGCCTGAACTTTCTACCTCAGGTCTTTTGCTTGGTTTCTTAGAGTTTCTGTTCCCTGATTGTGGTTTCCCTGTATTTTGTATATAATAACATAAGAACACAAGAAATTTACAAACGAGAGGAGGCCATTGAAGCTCATTTGGGGAGATCTTAACTAATAGCTCAGAGCTGTTAAAATCTTATCTAGCTCTTTTTTAAAGGAACCCAGTGTTTTAGCTTGCACTACATTAGCAGGAAGACTATTCCATACTCTAACTACACACTGTGTATAGAAAGTGCTTTCTCAAATCCAGTTTAAAATGTTCTCCCACTAATTTCCACCTATGGCCACGAGTTCTTGTATTTGAACTAATATTGAAGTAACAATTTGGTTGAACAGCATCCAGACCTGTTAGAATCTTATATACCTGGATCATGTCCCCCCTTAGTCTCCTTTGCTGAAGGCCAAACTGATTCATCTCAGTTAACCTCTCCTCATAAGACATTCCTCTAAGACCAGGAATCATTCTCGTAGCCCTCCGTTGCACCTTTTGTAAGACAGCAATGTCCTTCTTAAGGTATGGTGACCAAACCTGCATACAATATTCAAGGTAGGGTCTTACCAAGGAATTATATAAATGTAACATCATCTCCCTTGACTTAAATTCCACACACCTAACATTACCCAACATTCTATTGGCCTTTTTTATTGCTTCCCCACACTGGTGAGAGTGGAACATGGAAGCATCAACATACACACTGAGATCTTTCTCATAATCACCTACCTTTATTTTAGTGGAACCCATAAAATATCTGTATTTTATATTTCTGCTCCCTGCATGGATTACCTTACATTTATCCACATTAAATTTCATCTGTCAGGTATCAGCCCAGTCGCTAATTAAATCAAGATCCCATTGTAGCCTCTGTGCTGCTAGATCAGTATTTGCTACACCACCCACCTTGGTGTCATCTGCAAATTTAACCAGTTTATAGTACTCTATGTATTGGGGTAAATATCATTAATGTAAATTAGGAACAATAGTGGTCCTAAAATTGAACCCTATGGTAACCCACTATAAACGCAGGCCCACTGTGACATTGTACCTCTAATAACTACTTGCTGCTTCTTGTACAGTTTTTGATCCAAAATACCCTGGCTTTGACCCTGGTGCCTGACTTTTCTATTGTGTTTCAGTTTTCTATTTAGACACCTATTTTCCTGGGTCCTGAATAAAAACTTAAAAGTCCCAAAAAATAATTACAAAATAGCTCCAAGGTCTCAATAATTCTGTAAATCACTGCATCTTCATTTTGCAAATACAAAACGGTTTTTACAGCCACACCGGACAACAACCTCTATAAAATATCAAATTTGTTTTTACCTTTTTTTTCTCTTTTGCACAAACTGCTTTGTCTGCAACATTATTTGTCCTTAGTGGGTGAAATACATTTGGAAAGAAAACTGGCCATGATATATCATTGTCTAGGAAAGCATGAAAGAACATATCAAGAAAAGAACATTATGTTAAAAAATGTATGATGCAATAAAATTGAATTAGAAAATATTTTCTAAAAAGAATCAATGAATTTGATTGTTTCAGCATGTTTAATAAATAAACAAATTCTAACATACATTATTAGAATCAGAAGAAATTATAAGTTTTACTATACTTTAAAAATGTTGTCTATTTTACTTTTAAGTTCATTGAAGTATTTTTTCTTCTTTGGCAGTTTATTATTTGGTAGTTTATTATTATTTTTTCTTAATCAATGAGAACAATGGGCAAACAAGCATGTGATCTAGTTAAGATGCTAAGCTAAATCAGGCCCACTTTTACGCTGCAGTGAAGCACAGTGGCCCCCATGCTGGCTGGAGCATTTTTTCTTCACTTGTGCATGTTTCCATGGCTCTGAAGTTTCTGGAAGGAGGCAGCAGCCTCCAACTGCCTTTGCCATCATTTCTGTGATAATCATTGTCTTCATGGAAATCATTTGAATTGGACAACTAAAAAGTGAACATTCGGCTTGGGTTTGTATCTAATACAACATTACCACATTCAGTTTCAGTTTGGCTGATTCCAGATTGTGACCAGCTGTATTGAGCCACTCATTTCCACATTTAATTGCCACTGTGCCTTTGTTTGCATTTGTTTTTTGCAAGAAGCTGGATGAACGCCTGCCCTTGCTGCCCTCCTTGGCTGCGGCATACAGACAGTAATGGCACTCAGACATCAACTGTGACATCTGAGTTTCATATCGATGGGTGGAGGACATTGCAACTCAGTCTGAGCCAGGAGAATTGGAGGTGCTGTTATTCTCTGACAATATATTCCTGGGGTCACAGAACACAGATGACACCTGGTCTCTTCACACTGATATAATGGTAAGGACTGCTCGCCAGCATCTGTATTTCCTGCAAACCCTCAGGAAATTTAACATGAACCCAGGTATACTCACCAACTTCTACAGATGCACTATGGAAAGTATCCTGTCTGGCTGCTTTACTGTTTGGTATAGTAGTTGCTGTACCTAGGACTGGAAAGCTCTCCAAAGAGAAATGAGAGCTGCGGAGCTCATCATGGGCAACAAATTCCCTACAGAACATCTCTCAATCACGATTCCTGAAGACTGTAGCCACCCAGCTTGTAAGCGTTTTACCAGATTACTGTCTGGTAGGCGTTATAGCAGCATATCGTCACAAACTACCATGCTCTGAGACAGTTTTTATCCACAGACTATCAGATTACTCAACTCCAATGCTGCATAATACTCCTTTGCTTGTATGTATTTCCCGCCATGGGCGTACCTTACAGTTCAGCGTCTGACCGCCTTGTGTTTCCCAGAAGTGGGATACCAACATAATACGGCAAGCCTGCTCCAGCCTGGCGGACCTCAAAGCAGCAAGAAAACAGCGGTGATGAAGAAGCAGGGGCGCTTCTCGAATGAGGATGACTCGGATTGTCTGCTGGTGCTACAGGGAAGAAGAGCACCGGGCACGCCACTGCTCAGAAGCCTGCACCAGAACCTGCAGAGCATTCCCTGAAGTTGCTCCTGTCAGCCCACATCGGAAACGGCGATGTCATTGAGCATGGAAGGCAGGTTCTTCTGCAGACCCTGGCTGCTCACCAGCCATAGAGTGCTCCTCGATCATCAGCGAGATCCCAGCTGCAGGCATGCACAGGCAGGGACCTCGAGGAGGCGTGCCAGAGCTGGGAGGCTCGGATAGCCCGGGAATGCCGCGAGCTCGAAAAGCAGTGGCAGCGGGACCATCAGGAACAGCTTCAGGAGTCTGCGGAGCAGGAGTGGCAGGAACAGGAGTGCGACCACCAGGCGTGTCTGGCCGAGGCAGCAGAGGCTGTATTATAGGGCCACAAGATGGCACTGCTCGGCCAGGAGGAGGCATGTCACGGTTTAGAAACCCAGCTGGCAAGCGTGCCTCACTCTCGAGGCCCAGCTAACAAAGAGTCTCTACTGGCGGCGGGAGGAGGAGGGCCACTTGGCCACCCAACCCTGTGAGCAGGAGGCCCAGCGGCAGGACCAGCCTGCCATGCAACATCAGGGCCTGCCTAAGTGGGGTAGGAAGAAGGGCTTGGAGGAGGCCGCACCGCAGCCAGTCTCCAGCAGCCCTGTGTGCTAGCTGTCCCCGGAGAAAGGGGTCTGGCTGTGGGAGTCCCTGGGTGTGGTGTTCCCTGGCCAGGAGGACCCCCTGGAAAGGCTACCCAATCCCCCTAAAGCACACAAAAGGAAGGGTAGGCAGCTGGGGGGTCTGACACACCAGTGCCCGACAGCGGACGGCCCTCAGGTGTTGGAGGTGACGCACCTTCAGCAGCCAATGGATCCCTGGGACTTGCTTCTGAACTGAGCTGGGGGGGGTCAGTGTAGTGCGGGTGAGATCTATGTGTCCCATCATGCCTTGGGAGCACATGTATATAGCTCTGTGTATGTCAATGTTAATAGCCCATGTATTGTTATATAGTTAATACTTGTATTTCCTGATCGTGGAATATATGTTTGTCCATGTTCTTTGTGTACCCTGTCCGATCCTTGCATGTCCTTAGCTTGTACAAATCTCCCACCGTGTGTGTACCTTACAGTTTGGTGTCTGACCACCCTGTATTTGAGTTCAGTGCTTGCTGGGTGCTGGTTACAGTCCTATAAAGTCTCCTTGTCCTTTGCTGCTCTCACATTGCTTTGGTCCACCTGATGCTACAGTACGTACTGCCCCAAAATGTCCCAACACTTATAAAAATTTGTTTTTTTGACCTTGTGGGGACATTTTTCTGGTGACCATGAGAGAGAATTCAATTTTATAAAAATCTGTAACTGCTATCAAAAAACTAAAAATCTTGTATTTTGGAAAAAGTTTGTACTGCGTAGGATTTAGGGTAGTCAGGGTTGGTATTATGCTTGGTATTATGTCATTGTATTGCTTATAGAAATGAATGGCATCCCCCACAAAAATATGAATTCAAATGTGTCTGTGCGTGTACAGAAATAAAGAGTGCTTTATTAAACTGACATATGGCAAATCAATTGGGCATTGTTACAAAATGGTATGTGTGTATGTGTACACACACGCACACACAAACACATCTCAATTAGAAAGTTACAACTGCAACATAATCTTGTAAAATTAAAAAAAATCAAAGAATCAGCCATGTTGAGGTTACCAGGTAAAGTCAACCCAAGGCAAACACCAAGGCAGTCTGTGTTTTTTTTGCTTGCTTTGATTCCATCCATTGATCATCCATCTTCCTACTACTTATATGAGCCAGGGTCACAATGCTTGCTTTGAATGGATTAGAAAAAAAAAATCATGCCTCATAGATCACCTCTGGTAATAGTGGGTAAGATAGAAACAGCATGCAAAAACTGCACTAATGACTGACAAGTTAGTTAACGATATGCCAGAGAGGAGGCATAAATTACACTGACAGCATGTAATATGCCAAAAACTGCTCATAAATGAAAGCACCAGGAAATGACTGGCCAGCACATTTTCATCTAGGCATGTTCCTGTTAGTAGCAACACATTACCAAGCATCAAACATTTATCTTGTAGCCCCACTGTGTCTTTTTTGCCTATTAGGAGGAAATATGTATATACGAGTGTACCAAGCTGGAATTTACAAGAGCCTAAGTAACAATATTAACATAAGTGTGCTCGTGTTTAATGCCCCATGGCAGAGATTTAAGCCAACATATCGTTAATAAGAGAGCGCTTTAGGTGTTCCCTAAGTGATAGCTGGGCACCTGTCAGACAAATGGTGGGGTCTGGAGACCATGCTTTGACTGCACAAACACAGATGTTTACAGATAAAACATGAGCCTTTCTTCTCTATATTTAACGATTTATAATGTATTATTTTAAGTCCCTTGAAAGGTAATTACAACTTAGCACAGAATGGTTCTTGGTTGTTTTGAAATTAGACATGTCAGTAATTGTGTGTTTAAAGACTCCACAGAGTGCAGGCTGCAGACTGGAATTTTCTCCTGCACACCTCCTTGACCGTTTTCCTCTTATCCTTACTTTACGCAGCATATTTATGTAGTATACCGGAATATGTTTTTACTCCCAACTTACAAACACACACACTCCTTATTAATTTCTGCCTGTGTAACAGACTCCCACAGAATGCACTCATCATTTTGCATGAGGTGACGATCACTATGGAACTGTTGGACTGGGCCCTGAATTATAAATCACATACCCATCCAATCTGTTCAAAAATTAATGGTGAGACGGGATAGTCTTTTGTAAACCAAACAAAAATAGAACAAGTGCTAGATCTACAAAAGAGAGGAAAGGTGTTCTAATGCTACAGTTGAGAGTATTTTAATATTTTCTATACTTTCATTACATTATTAACACTTTGATTCTTGTGTATGGGCTAATAGCTATGGGTATAACAATTAGGCTAACAAAGAAACATATCTGGGCCTCTTCCAGACTATTTTTCCTACACTGACGTTTAGAATATTCCTTCTGTATATTGTATAAAAGCAAGAAACAATATTCATAAGTTTATTTCGAAAACTGTAGTTCACAAACAGGCAATGGGTTGAAAACCAAGGTAGAGACAAACAAATCAAAATCATGATCAAATTTCAATAGTTCAAATATGGGCAGAGAGTCAGTGTAGTTCAAGTAATCAAGCCCAAATCATTAGACAAAGAACAAGAGAACTGGGAAAGCCAGCAGCAGCCAAAGACAGAAAGCAGATCACACAGCAAACAGTCACTAGAGTGAAAAACACCAAAGATTTCTCAAGGCGGTAATTGGTGTTTTTATATCATGCCAATCAATCAAACTGATGAGCTACTGGTGTGCTTTATTATTCAGGGGAGGCGGAGCGGAAACCAGCTTGGCTTTATATGGGTGTGACAATGCGTAACTGAATCAAAGGATCCATTGATTAGCAAGGAGAAGGTTAAAGTTGTGGACTCCAGAGTCTCTGTTATATAAGGTTTAAAAGGACAGGGCCCCATGGTTTTACTGAGCATGGTATGGCAGTCCTCATTTTTCACCTTCAAAACCTTTTTGGTGTCTTGGCACCAGGGTTGTAGTACTCAAGTCCAGGACTCGAATCTGAGACATACGTGACTCAGACTTTCACTTAGACTTGATAGTGAAATTAATTCAAATACAAATCGTGATTCTTCGAGTTTTAGATCACCATGAGAGAAAAAAAATGCAAATATTTTAAATGTAGGTTATTGTAATTATGTTGGTCACATACTATTAATATATTTTTCCAGTTGTACACTGGCCAATTTTATTAAGGGACTGACATACGTGAGTCTGGCATGGTGCTATCAGCAATGAATGAATATGTGCTCAGAGTCTTTTCCAGCACCGTCCCATTTCAAGTGCAACGTTTGGAGCTAGCAATGACTACGGCCATCTACTCAGGTTTTCTTGGGAGCTAAGCTTGCAGAGCCTGCTTCTACCTTGCTCCGGTCATATACAGTACACTTGGATGATCATCTCAAATGTTGGATGTGTTTCCAGCAGTATATCTGACTTCGGTACAACAGAGCTGTCAGAAACTCTTGGTGTTATCAACTACTCTCCACTGTTAGTGCAATTTGTTTGGAAACCAAATTATTCCAAAACTACAGATTTAAGTGACAAGCCAGCTGCAAGAAGGGGGCAAGTAGGGACGCTGCAACTATGAGGGACAAGAGGTACGTCAATGCATCCAGCTAGTGGTGCTATTTATGCAGAAAATAGTGTGAGGTCAGTTTCAAATTCTTCATAAACAGAAAACCCATTCTTCATTTTCAGATTTATTGTGATGTAATATAGAAGTAATCCTGATTATAAGTAATCCTTTTAAAAATAACTGTAGTCTGTATTTCTTTTTCTCAGTAACTGTAACGGAATAGTTATTTATTTTTTGCATCCCGATTACATAACACAGTTACTTGTATTCTGTTAGTCTATTAGAAAATTATATAACAGAAAAACACATTTAGTTTAAAAATGGACCTGATATACTCAAATATTGGAAAGTCTATACTGAAGATTATATGTGGGTACGGAGAGTATTCAGACCTGAAGAGCTCAGAGACAGAATTGTGGCAAGGCACAGATCTGGCCAAGGTTACAAAAAAAATCTGCTGCACTTAAGGTTCCCAAGAGCACAGTGGCTTCCATAATCCTTAAATGGAAGACGTTTGGGACGACCAGAACCCTTCCTAGAGCTGGCCGTCCGGCCAAGCTGAGCTACCGGGGGAGAAGAGCCTTGGTGAGAGAGGTAAAGAAGAACCCAAAGATCACTTTGGCTGAGCTACAGAGATGCAGTCAGGAGATGGGAGAAAGTTGCAGAAAGTCAACCATCACTGCAGTCCTCCACCAGTCAGGGCTTTATGGCAGAGTCACATGACAGCCCATATGGAGTTTGCTAAAAGACACCTGAAGGACTTTGAGAAGGGTGCTTCTACTAAATACTGAGCAAAGGGTCTGAATACTTAGGACCATGTGATGTTTCAGTTTTTCTTTTTAAATAAATCTGCTACAATTTCAATTTTTTTTTTCCTAATGACTGAAAACCATCATATTTTGAAATTACAAAACTTCTTGTGATGTGCAAAGGCAGCTTTTTTTAAAACAACCATAGAACTCATTTCACAAAAATAGTTCACAAACTATAACATCGTGGATACAACTTTCAATTCACCACCTTACACAAGCCTGCATGGAGAATAGACTAAATGATGGAGTTTTAATCACAGCTTACACCTTGCCTTTAGGAAGCATGTCCACTCTTTCCTGTTTTCAGTAATGTTAGCCTGCTCGGGGGGGTTGGGCAGCCAGTTGACCTTGGACCCCCAGAGGTTTTTTTTCTCCTTACTTGGGAGTTTTTGGTTCCTCTCCTCCATTGTTATCTGTCTTTCTTTATTTAATTTCTTTCTTGTTCCATTTCCCTGCTTTGTATTACTCTCTCTTAATGACATTTTGTAATGTATCACAACACACCCATGTAAAGCCTTGGGGCTTTGGGGTTGTGAAAGGTGCTACATAAAAATTGAATTGAAATTGAACATGCATGGTCACAATAAGCTCTAAAAATGGAGATTCGTTCCAGTGTGGCGATAATTAACTCCTTCATCAATGCTGTGATATTCAAATTGTCCAAGATGAAGAAATAATCATGACACGATTCTATGTTTTTCTTTGATGAAAACGATGCAGACTGATTTCATTTTCATCTTTCCCAGTCCTGGCCCCCCAAAAAAACTTGTTTGAAAACTTAAGAAGATTTTTGCCAGTAATTAAAGTTAATTAAAGTTTTAATTTCTACAATACTGGCTGCAAAAGCCTGTAACTCACCCAAAACAATTAGCTCATGTAAATAATTCCACCAATTAATTAGTCAGTGTCGCCAAAATTAAAAGTGCAATCAGCGTTTTTTTAACCATGAGATTCAAAATTCTTAGATATACTTTCAGTATGTCAGTGTAAAAACGCTCCTGAGCTCCACGACTCTGAAAGATAATCCATTCTCCTTTCTCATTGTCACTGAATGATCATTTCACTTAAGTAAAAATATGATTTATTCAGTTCAGCGACACCTGTTCCAACATTGCAAGGCTCTACGTAACAGTATGTGAAGTTCACTGGCAAGAAAAAGTACTCACATGCACATATAACTTCTTCAGATCTCAAGACATGGTACAATGTACAGTATAGTTTTGGGTGTAAAATTATTGTAAAAATACTCTTTTTTGACCAACTGAAAAAAAAGCAACTGAAAATTGTGTCATATGATTATGGTTCTAACAAACCATTTCCACATATGTACCAAAGCATTTGGAAATTTGTGTGAAGCAGTGAGAAATGATGTTCTGCAGTGCAGAAATGACATTGCAGGGTGGAGATTACACTTGTTTTGTGAATTTTAAACTGAACAAGCCACAGGTGAGTACAATCAGGAATCAACACGAGGTAACGAGGTGGGCGTGGCACACACGAAGATCGGATGGAGCTGGGCGTGACAATAAAGCATTGTTATATTTTTGGTTCACACAGTAAATGATTTTATTGCCCTTTTGTTGTTCTTGTATTGCCATTTAGCTAATTTTATATTATACAGTGCACGTGTGACTCTTTTGTTTGCTATTGTACTGTGTCTTGAGATCTAAAGAAATTCCATGTGCATATGAGTGCTTTCTCTTACCAGTGAACTTTACATATTGTAAGGTAGAACCTTGCAATGTTGAAAATAGTGTCTCTGACATAAATAAGTATCAGTTTGCTAAAGAAGAATGATCAGGCAGTGAAAGTAGGAACCGACTGTCATTGAGAATTTTGAAGCTCGGGAGGATACTTATACTGGCATTACCAAAATATCTAAGGATTTTGAATTGTCATGCTTAAAACAATGCTGATTATACTTTTCATTTTAGTGGAACTAACTAATTCATTACTAGAATTATTTGCTTTTGAGACACAAGTTAATTATTTTTGGGTAAGTTACAGGCTTTTGCAGCTTTGTTGTACTATACACATGAACTGTTTTGAGAAATGCCCTTATAGTCTTGAGAATATTAAGTATGTTTCACAAAATGAACCAAAGCAATCGAGAAAAACTGTAATATCTTTATATCTCTGTGTAAGATGGCAGGGGTGTTCCTGGAGAAGACTGTGGTCAGTAGAGAAGCCCTTCTGTGAACCTGTAATCAATTATTAAGTGAGAAAGATTAAAGAATTTTCGTTAACACTTTATAGTAATGTTCTGCTATACCACATATATAAGCCTTTAGTTAAACATTAATTATTTACAAGATCTCAATAAGACATTTAGAAGCCTGTAGTTAATGATGAACAAAGGGTTAGCTGTCGGGAGCAGTGCAGTGGCAGTCATACTCTGGCTTTGTCTGCTCCCTTAGTATTGTTTGGTTATGGAGGGTGTCTAATAAACAGCTCAGGCTTCTCAGTCTGTGTGCGAGTTTTCTGTCTGTTACAGAATTCCTTGCCCAACACCATGGACCCCTGCAAGATTCAGACCCAGCTGTTCCAGATCACCCAGCTCACAGACCCGGTCAAACAGCTCCAGCAGGGTATGACGATTCTAATCTACTCTGACTCATTGAAGACTCATTACATCAAGAGTGTGCTCCAATGCCTGAAAGACCACCATCAATACATCAAGGGGAAGAAATGCGAGTTTCATAAAACCTCTATCAAGTTTCGATGGTACCGGATTCAACCTAGAGAAGTGGAAATCCTTCATCGTGGAGGTGGATGTTTCTAAAGTAGGCATTGGTGCCATATCCCAACATGACCCGGAGACTGGCAAGACTCCTTCTATTCAAAAAAACTTATGGCCACCGACCTTAACTACTGTATGATATCAGCAACTGGAAACTCCTAGCCATTAAGGCCACCCTTTAAGAATGGCAACATTAGCCAGCAGAGGCCCTACATCCATTCCAGGTGCTTACCGATCACCCCCTTCCCCCGGCGTGAGCAGGCCATATGTCTGGCCCCAGCCAGCGTAAAGAGAACCCTCTCTAGTATCAACCCACGTAAGGCAGCCGGACCAGACAACATACCTGGTCGTGCTCTGAAGGACTGTGTCGAGGAGCTCAAGGATGTTCTCACTGATAACTTTACTGATCACTTTAACATCTCCTTGGTTCAGGCTGCTGTTCCCATATGCTTTAAAGCTTCCTGTTCCTTAGAAGCCCCTCCCATCCAGCTGTGATGACTATCGGCCCATACCACTCATTTCCACCATCATGAAGTGCCTTGAGCGGCTGGTCATGCAGAACATAAAGTCCATCCTTCCCCCCATCCCAAGACTCGTTTCATTTTGCGTACAAGACAAACAGGTCTAAAGAGGACACCATTTCCACTGCTCTCCATCTAGCCCTCACCCACCTGGACTCAAAGAACTCCTATGTGCGAATGCTGTTCTTAGATTTCAGTTTAGCATTCAATACAATCATTCTCCAGCAGTTAATACAGAAACTCAGCCACTTAAGACTCAAGACCTCTCTCTGTAACTGGGTGCTGAACTGTCTTACAGAGAGGCCAGGAAACGTTTGGGTCAGCAATAACGTCTCTAAGACCATCATGTTGAGCACGGGGGCCCCATTAGGGTGTGAGCTCAGCCCGTTGCATTTTACCCTGCTGACCCACGATTGTGCACCAACCTACAGCTCCAACCACATTGTCAACTACAGGAACAAGGTGAGCCAACTAGTCAAGCGGTGTAAAGACAACAATCTCTTCCTGAACGTGGGCAAGACCAAAGCGATTGTGGTTGGTTTCAAGAGAGATCATTCACAGCACCCCCCCCACTGACCATCGATGGTGCAGCCGTGGAGAGGGTGAGTGGCACCAAATTCCTGGGGATGTACATCTCTGACGACCTCTCCTGCTCAGGCAACACCACATCACTGGCCTGGAAAGCTCAAACGTCCTACGCAAACTGAAGGGCGCACGAGTCCCACTCCCCTTGATGTGCTCATTCTGCCGGGGTACAATCGAGAGCATCCTCACCAGCTGCATCTCTGTGTGGTATGGAGGCTGCACTGACTCCTGTAGGAAATCTTACACTTTACATTACTGTTACTAGTCTTTTTCTGTTTTTGCACTACTGACTATTGCATATTGTAGAGAGATTCATTATTTTTAGTACTATTGGTATTTCATTTATATCTTATATGTTTATACTTTTTACAGTTTTGTGTTTTATATTGTAGTACGAAGATGAAAGATGGACAGCAATTCGATTCCCTTGTATGTTATGGAAATATAGTGAACTGACAATAAAAGGTATTTGACTTGATTTGATATAATAAAAGTAATTTGAAAACAAACATACAAAAAACAACCTAACACAAAGTCTAAAGTAACAGGAAATTGCCACAAGCAATTACGAGTGTGTTGATTTTGTGGAAAAATAACCCAGATCTGTCTTGCAGGTATTAGTCACATAGATCTTGAACCATTTGCATAATAGAATAGCTTATTAGAGGAATTCAGGTTATGTATGTCACTTAAAACAAACATACAACATATTTTATGACCCCTAAGGAGTAAAAACAAGTAACCATTTGGCTATTAATTTGTGGACTTAACAAACTTGATGTCTGTTGCCCTTTCACAAGATTGTGATATACTGATGTTCTGTGTTGCAGTTAACACCCTACTGTCTAGAGGTAATACATTACTAGCACTGAAACTGCTCCTTTATACTTTCTTGACAGGCTTTTCCAAATGAGCACTCTGCTTAACACAATCTACATCACATAGTCAGGGGTGTCCGTAACTCGTACGCAAGTACGCATTTATTCACGCATCTATAAAAGCGATGCGTGTGGCAATGGACTGTTGTAACACTACAAATGTGTCCTTATTTTATGTGCATTTGCACTGATATGACAAGAATGATTAACTTTTACATGCTAATTTGTACTTCATTTGCAGTATAACGGTTTAAATGCATGGTAATTTCTTGTTATAGCAGTGCAAATAGCACATATAATACATGCAGATTTACACTGCTACAGCAATAGATTGTCTCATATCGCTTTTAAAGGAGAATGTGTACTTGAATACAAGCTATGTGCATCCCTGCACATGGTACATACCATGTGTAACATAGTTCATTTTACATGGCATGGACTACCTACTGTAGTTCACATAACAAAAATCACACCAGACTCTCTGGCAATTAAAGTACTTTCAAATGTAATTAAGTCATACACTGGCACCTATAGCCTAATGTATATGATGTGTTCCAAAGCAAAGCATAGCTTAATAAACCATTCAAATAGAAGTTTGAATTCTTAAATGTTACCTGGAAGCTTCATTGCCCAGTACAAGTACTAGAATACTGAGGGTGACTTTCTCTGTCCCTGTTAGTGATATTATGGCACATTTGGGAAGATTTAGGGACATCGTATTTTTCTGTATTGCTTAGCTAGAATAGTTTCACTGTGGAGAGAGCAGGGTGCTGAATAATGGGTGCAAAATGGCCTTTGTTTCTCAATGAATTATATACAGAACCTAGTCACACATAATGTTCACATAATGTTGCAGTGTAGTACTGTAAGAATTTTTAAATAAGCAAATTATACTCAAGGGCTTTTTACATCTGATCTCAGAATAACTCTCACTTAAGATAAATGCTTCAGGCCAGCTCATGGTTCTGTCTGTCCCCGAGTCAGCTGGGTTGAAGTTAGTAAAGCATGTGATTAGATAGATAGATAGATAGATAGATAGATAGATAGATAGATAGATAGATAGATAGATAGATAGATAGAACATTTTTTTCCTCCCTAATCGGGAGTTTTAGGTTCCTTTCCTGTCTCTCTCTCTATCTCTCGTGTGTGATTAATAAGTAGAGACAACAGTCATATCCTGCCTCCCAAATCATTCACCAGGGTAAACTCCCTGAGTAACTCCAGAGTATTGCCTGATATGAGTACCAATCCCGATACCTGAACAGAGAGTATTGCCTGATATGAGTACCAATCCGACACATGAAGCTTTTTTTAAACTAGTAAATACAAATTAAATAAAATCTATGCCAAAAAAGCTTTATTAATTAGGCTACTAAAGCATACATACTGTTCCACCTTCTTTGTACATCTTGTTTTAAGCATTTTTGAAGCATTTTCAGTTTTCAAGTTTCAGTTGAGTATACACTAGTGATGAATGCTTAAAATGCTCCACAATTTTTCTCCTACTGGCAACAGCATCACTTACACTTTGTTGCAATAGCAACCCCTGTGAAACACAAGTTGTCACAAGTGTGCAAAACAGCCCAAGCTACAGTAGTGACTTGCTGTAAAGCAATCATCCATCGCTTTTTTTATGATACTTTTGTTGTGTCGCACAACTGCGTGCACTGTTTAGTGCGATTTTCCACTAAACGCTACTTTCGTTTGAGGAGAATCACTATGCAAGTAGTTGCTGTTTCAAGTGTAAAATGCTTCCAGAATGCCGACATGTTTGTTAGTTTGCTTTTCAAGTATGCAAATTGCATTTGCTCTTGTCACCCTTTTATCTGATATTCTTTTGCGCTTTCTCCTGCAAAGGGTATGCACATGACATCACAGCAGGCGGAAGTCATTGCACTCACATCACTGTGGGTAAAAAAAAAACACTGAGTGGCAACATTAGCGCTCATCTTGAATGCTGGGAAAACATCTCACCTGCATATTTCTGTGTCTCATGGAGAGCAAGCAGGATATGCGAAAACTGCCCAATTTTCCTCTCTGTATGAAGCATCTCTTTTAAATGTCAGCAACTTCTACCTCCAAACAGTGAAACATATGACTGCAACTGATTTCATACAACATGCAGACAAGGTTAAGAACAGGGTCGTCAGAGGCATTGTGAATGTGGGGGAGGGGGGGGGGGACA
>JAODKF010000147.1:22667073-22681775 GCA_026779585.1 Mormyrus proboscirostris
ATGATTTGCAGCGAAAGCGGTGTGAAAATCTTCACTATGGGGCATCAGTGTTAGGTGTGTGCCAGTCCGCTCTCGATCTCTATAGATACAAAATCCTAGCTTATATTTCTAACTTCGGTGTCTGACTAGCATTTAGACTAAGTAGAGTGTCTAGGTTTGAGAAAGTGATCTGAAACTCTGTAACAGTTTGTAACAAAAACCTGGGGTCTAATTTATCAAACTTACAAAAAGACTTGTAAACAAGGTGTGTACACAACTACATACACAAAATTCCAGATTCATTAAACAAAACTTGATGGAAAAAACATGCATATTTACAGAAGCTCATGCGAAGGCACACGTAGCATTTTGAAGAAATTATTAATAGGTGACATCCATTGTAAAGCAGGAACTTGCAAGTAAACTAGTGAAATGACTGCAAACACTGGCAACAATTCATATCATAAACCTGTGCCTTCATGTGAAAAACAGTAAATCTAAAAATGTGAACTGGGGTTTGTTGATTTTTCCATTTATTTGTGTAAGCCAAAGTGTGTGCCTTTGAGAATTCAATTTGCCACTTCAAATACAGTGGAACCTTGGAACTCGAATGCCTCCTAATTCGTCTGTTGAATTTTTTTGGACTTTTTTTGGAATTTAACAACAGCTCGAATGAAAACGCAGCACACGACGAAACAAAACAGACCTGTTAAAACTTGTATGGATTGAAATGCGTCTCTGATGGACTGAAACAAAGATAAACAGACATGTTGTGATGCTGTTGCTATATGAATTGCTCTCAGTCTGGTGGTACCTCATGACCGAGTTCGATGTGCAAAAGCTGTTCCTGTGTTTGGTATGAATTTTTTTGTGCTTTATCTACAGTACATTAAGTGATCATGTAATCATGGCCCCTAAGAAGGTGAGCAGTGATAGCTGCAACCCAAAGAGGAAAGTAGTGAGAGAAACTGTAGAACTAAAAAAAGAAATTATAGTGAGACTTGAAGGTGATGTACTTGTGTACTTGTGTCTGCTCTCGCTTCTGAGTGTGGGTTTGTCGTTTATTTCATGTTTATTGCTTTTGTATGTGTGATTTTTCATGTGTGTTAATTTTATATTGATTGCTAATGCTTTTTATCATTAAGTAGATAGGCAATCATTTCAGGATTTGGAACATTTATATTATTTCTTCTAGGGAAATTTGACTTGGACTTTGTCCAAATCGCAACTCGATCAGCCTTCTAGAATGAATTAAACTTGTGTTCCAAAGTACCACTGTACTATGTCTTGTCAGCTCTGTGCAAGATTTGAAAATATCCGTAACTGCCAAGAGTTGCACTAAATGTGTATTAGGCCACTAGGATTATTTTTGCTTATATTTTCACCTTTTGCACTACAGTATATGTAATGTTTTTGCACTATTTGGATTAATTGTATATTTCCCTATGTTTACAGCAATGTCCGGTTTTCATAATACAATCAGGGCAATTAACTGTACTGACATTGTGATAAGGGACCCTCAAATCAAAAATCAAAGTTTATTAAATGCACAGCAATACAACATACAGTAGTAGATACAAACAATGCCATAAGTTCTAATTAAGCTACTTTTCTCAAACAAAAGTGAACTCCTTTTATTAATACAAAAGTCATCTGTCATGCTGACATGACATTGACAAATATAGAAGGTTGACGATCTGAGTCAAGTTATGATTCGCTCATTTTGAGTTTCACATATCCTGTCAACAACTGCCCTGGAACTGCATAATAGAGCACCCCCTATCATAGACGCCACATGTATGTCAACGTTTGAGGATGGGGATGTGGCTTTACCCAGACAGCTGCAGTTACACTGGCCCTGCATATAACAGTCATGTCGTTTGAGGGCGGAGATGTGGCTTTACCCAGACAGCTGCTGTCACACTGGCCCTGTATCCCTGTATATAACAGTCATGTCGTTTGAGGGCGGAGATGTGGCTTTACCCAGACAGCTGCTGTCACACTGGCCCTGTATATAACAGTCATGTCTTTCTGTTAAGGTCTGACCATTTTTTCAGAGCATTTTGAAGAGATTATGCAATTTGCTGCAGCAGCAATATGTTGCCAATCAACAACTTTTTAAGATTCAACTATATTATTATTGCACGAAGTACAACAAAATAGTTTGGCATAACATGCTAGAGCAAAATTGTATAGAAGTGCTAGAAACAGATGTGCAATATGTATATATGTGTGTGTTTGTGTGTGTGTCTGTGTCATAAATAAATTATTACAAAATGTGCATCTATACATTAGTTTGTTTGTAGTAAATGTGCTTAGGCCCCAAATATAAAATTTTGTTGTGCCTCCATCTCGCACTGTTCAAAATACCTTGTCTTGTTTTTTTTTTTATTTTATTTTATTTACAGTCACTATTATCAGACTTCGCAGCTAGAATGGCTTGATTTGCATATTAGATGAGCATGCAGCTTATTTACATTCACCATTATGGTTATTTGAGGCGTCACTGGGCAGGATCTTAGGCCAGGTTTGATAGATTCAAATTTTTTTTTGCATGCATGTTTATAGGAAACTGAACAATCAGCACACAATCAAGCTGTCCTAGCTCATAGTGTCCCTCGGAAATGGATTAGGCGATTACCCTAGTGCATATGCATGTTTTCTTTCTGTGTAGGATAGCGGCCAATGGACGTAGGGCACTGAGAAAATATAAGTCTGGTGGAACTGGGAAACACTTGAGTTGTCTACAGGACCCCGTTCCTCCTCGCTTTGCATTAAAGTACTTGTGAGTGAATTCCTTCTTGGATAGACTCCAGCCCACATTGCCTCCCACATTCTCTGATGGTGAGCAGGATAATTGTTTAAAAGATGAATGGAAGGAATTTTCTAAGTCATTGGAAACCCTTGATTGGGAGTGTATTTTCCATTATTGAAAAGTAGCTGAATTCTGTGTTGTAAACATATGACTTCACAGAAGGGGAGCGTTCATCCTAGTGGCTTCAGCGTTTGAAAAAGCCCAGATGGCTTAATGAGCAAAAGCCATGAAAATGCAACAACTATGGAGGCTGTAAGGCAGCATGTGGAACACAGGGGCCTTTTCCTCCTTACTGCCACACCACCGTAGATACATGCATATCCAAAGAACGTTTAGGGTTACATCAGGACCATTGTCAGTCAAACTGGAAAACATGCTATTTACGCTTGTTCCTAACATTGTTTATAATATTCTTGAATAAAGACACACAGTGAAGTGAGTTTTATTGTTTTTGCTTTGGTGCTGTTCTTTTTTCAAATGAGCCATGTCAAATTGAATCTTCTGCTCATATACCATGCCAAAGCCCCTCCTATTCATGAGGACTCACTGTTCCTGTTCTTCAGTACTATTATCAAAGCGCTGATTCCAAACATAACACTGCTGTTTCCTTCTTTCATATATTATTTTCTTGATACAGCTGCCTAAATTTATCCCAGTCACCTTCTTAACCCCAAGTTCATGGTTGCATTAGTTCCTGAGGAACAATGCTGCTATCTTCCATGCTTTTGTGTAATTTACTTAGTAACCCTAGGAGAAAATTTATTCAGTCTTACTTTTTTTCATAACAATGATTTTTTTTTCATTTGATGTGACAAGCTGTACTCAGTTTAATATCATGCATACAAACCATGTTTAAATTAAGCAGCCTTACTTCAAGAGGAGGATCTTCTGGATAAGTGGAGATGCAGGCAGGTAGGACTGCTTACGTATAAATAACTCTTTTGTTTTCATTAATTTATACATCTTTTCTTACCAGGTTTGCCTTTCAAGGGACCCAGTTCTACTCTAATCTCTACAGTATGATTATCTCTCATGTTAAAATTTGTTACCCTTGATTGGTGATATCCGATAGCATTCATTTTTACTTTATAATTTTCAGATCATCCCGCAGACTTGCTACCTTCAAGCATGCACATACCCAGGATCGCCTTGTGACACCTAATGACATTGTTTTTAACCATAGGTGGACTCATAGCATATAGCCACTTGACAGCAGCAGTGAATCTAAATATAGCCACCTCACATTGGAGAGCCATTTATCTGCTGCTCCAAGGTCCTGTCAGAATGAACTGCTTTGGTGCTCCAGGCTGTGGGCCAGGGGTTTGAGCTTGTTGGATAGCTGCTTCTTTCATATCCAAGCACTGTCTCGTACAAACAGGTTGAGGGACACTCTCCAATGTCTTTTTTTATAGTTTTTGTCAAGTTCTCAAGGCTCCCTACAATGCTACGACCCTGACCAGGGGACCCTTTTTATGAATCATGCCATATAAATAATGGTTTTACCTGAATGCTGTGATTTTTTATCGTGATATGTAGGCCTTAAACTATTCTTGTATCGTGACCATGTCGAATTCTGAAATCTGAAGGCTGTTGATTTTTTTTTTAAAAGTATACATACCACTGACCAGGTAAATCATAGTAGTAAATAAATGCATGATTGTAATCTTTACCTCAAGTTACTAAATAAAACTGACACAGCACATCGGCGTACCCATCTCACAAGAGACCACCTCAGGGAAGAGAACCTAAGTGTAGCTGGGAAGTGGGTCATACCTCAGCTCCACACGTGTTTAAATGCAAGGGAATAATCATCATCAGCATAATCATCACAACTTTATTGATCCCTGTGATGAAATTCCTTTTTTGGGGAAATTATTTTTTACGCCTCCCTCAACTTGCTCTTTGTAGAGCAAGCCGTCCGCGAAGGGCTGCCACCTGTTGGGGCACCCAGGGAGCTGGGGGTTAAGGGTCTTGCTCAAGGACCCGCAGACATGCTGAGGCTGTGTGAGGTTTTACCAGTGGCTGGAGTTCCAATCCTGCCATCAACCCCCAAAATTTTCCCTGAAAGCTAAAGGAAGCTGGAAGCAGGTTATCCACAGGATTCAAATGGGCAACCTTCCGACTGGCGGCACAGATCCCTAACCTCAGAGTCACCACTCAAAATGTGCATTTTGTGAGAGAAAAAAAAAAACAAGTGTGTATACAAAACTATAGAAGGTTTTTCTGCTGTGATCAAACTCATCATCATTACTCTCTACTTAAAATAAAAAATAGTGAGCAGATAATATGAGATAAACAGCCATTGTCATGTCCTGCTCATCACATCTGACACTCCTGTCTCCTCCCTATATGACCCCAATGAGCCACGTCTGTCGCCCATTAATCTTTGTAACGTGTCTGTCTTGTCAGCCCCAGCCCAGTCATTGACATCATTTCTCTCATTGCCTGTGCCTTACATGGTACTAGTCTTCCTATTTTGATTCCTTGTGATCCTGTTTTGTTTCCCTTTGTTTTGCTTCTGTTTCTTCTTCAGAGACCGAGCGAGGAGTTTCAGTGTCTGGGACACAGAGTGTCCTGAATAAAAATCAAGATCCAGGCCTTTAATGACTTCTTAAGCACAGCCATCAGTAGTGTGTCTGTCTGAGGGGCAATGTCAACCTTGTCGAGAAATTCACTTACCTTGGCAGCGACATTCATGTCTCTGGTGATTCTTCCTATGAAGTCAGTAGATGGATTAGGAGGGCATGAGGGTCATGAGGTCAGTGTTAAGGGGTGTGAGGCCTTCCAGATATCTTTGCAAGAGGACAAAGGTCCAAGTCTTTATAGTCCTGGTGCTCTCTGTCTTGCTGTATAGCTGTGAGACATAGACGCTATTCACTGAGCTGAGATGAAGATTTCAGTATTGTGTCTCTTCAGAGAATCCTTGGGTGCCACTGGTTTGATTTTGTGTCAAACGAGCAGGGGCCAGAGGAGTCCCAAATGAGGCACATTACCTGCATTGTGAGGGAACGTCAGTTACGGCACTATGGCTATGTAGCACGTTTCAATGAGGGTGATCCAACTTGCAGGATCCTCGTTGCTGAGGAACCGTGTGGCTGGACCAGGCCAAGGCGATGCCCATGTAACACCTGGCTGCGGCAGATTAATGCCTCAGATTCACCTGCGCCTTTATGAACATGCAGAAAAAGCATTGGATATAGTGGACTTGCATATAACGGAATTTTGTTTAAGAAACCCTGGATTCGGGATGCGTGGGTAAAATGTGCCAGTCTCTCTCTTGGGCTGTAGGTAGTCAGCAGGCTACAGTTTCTTGAACGATCGTCTTTAATAATCACCACTACGGCAACACAGTACCTTCCAACTTTTCCAGCCGCTCTCCACTTTTTTTTGCTTTCTTTCTTCCTCTCTGTTCCCCTGTGTACCAGGCCAGATAGGAACCAATAATTCGGGTAACCAAGGGAACATACTGAACTTAAATGTAACACATGTAGATATAACCAAAATAATAAAGTGCTGTACTTGATAATAAATAAAATAAAATAATAATAATAATAATACTTAAATCTGATCATTTAACATGACATTCTAATGTAAAATAAATATATGTTAACCTTAATAAAATTACTGCAAAGCATAATAATAATAATATATGACATAAATCAGTGGCATACACTTAATTAAAATAATCAAAAAAAAATAATAATTTGCACAGTTACACTTATAACGAACAAAGATTTTGGGCTCCAGGGCCGCTTTTAGCTGTAGTTTTGTTCAGCTATGACATACATGCAGACTCCACGGTACAAGGCGCTTGACGTGCTAGTCATATCCAGCGCAGATACGTAGTCAGGATTATTAATAGTCACACATCTGGTCAGGTGAAGTTGGATTACTACATGTACAATATAATAATCTATACCACAAGTGTGTCTGCTGGGGTGTGGCATGAGTAAATGGTGTCCTGTAGTTGTGTTCGGAACATACAGCAACTCTGGATATAACGGACTTTGGATATAAAGGGACTGTTTTGCCAGATCCCTTGAAGTCCATTATAACTGGATTGTACTGTACAGGAGGTAAATGAAAATAGACACATGTTATTTAGTAGCGTAACCATGGATATAAAGCCCCTAAGAAAGCTGATACATGGAAAGATATCACCTTCTCTGTGAACGCTAAATAAATCTAAATAAATGTAAATGATCTTCAAACTTGCATTCCCTTCTCAGAGCACGATTGGCAAGCTCGTCAAGAAGTAACAGAAATGCCATTTTGATAGCAAAACTAATGCACAAAAACAGATCTATTTAAAATCTGCATGATTGCCGTTACTACCATGAAAATAATTTTTACACTTTAAAATTATTTTTTATATTTTACTTTTATAAATTATTCAAATACTATCATTTTATCAACTGTACAATGAACAAAACTGCTATAACCGATTATGTTGAACAAACTATCATTACTCAAATGTGTGTACGAATGGTCTTGAGTGTGTGTAAATTCTGTTCTTAGCTCAGAACAAATTCAGATAAAAAAACATTGGTGAATGTCAGAATCTTCGTAAAAAAGTGCATACGTAGGGTTTAAGAACAAATTTGTTCGTAAGAACGGTTGGTGAATGAGGCCCAATGGTACTTGGAAATGTTCTTGAGCCCATGCAGTAATTTCCACTGTAGAATCATGCGTCCCAACTTTTTTGGAAATGGTTGTATAATTGCTTCAAATAACTGCAGAAAGAACTAATATTTAGTGCTTGATGAATGGATGGATGGATGGTCAGATGGACAGTTGGACAGATGGAAACTGTGGACCTCCTCAGCACCAATGGCTTATGGAAGGACATAAAGACATAATTAATATATAATATTGTTGCCACCTGCCCTTATCTCCCTGTCTACCCTTACTGATAAGCATTGCAGAGATTAACAGTAATGTATGTGACTACCTAATAGCAATATTTATATTATATTTGTATTATATTTCTTCTTATTGATCAGGAAACAAGGCAGAAGAAATTTAATGAAGAATCTCATGCATTATATATTCATGACATTTCAGCAACTAAATACAAACCATTTAAAATATAACTCAAACTGATGTAATAATAAAATTATTCAGTTTTAGTGTTTTACATCAATTTGTGTAATAAACTGAGTAACTTTATTCAAAGTTTAGAGGTCATAAGTAAATGCATGGCCGTAGACTGCTTGAGAGCTTCATAGGGCTCCATGTTACAAAGGGGAATTGTTTTGTGTGAGCAGAAAGTATGTTTAGCCGATGAAAAACTCTTCTGGGTAACAAAGACAAAGCAGTGCACGAAATCTCTATTTTTTATGTGTTACATTATTATGCTTATTGTTGTAAATTGTGTCACTAATGCCAAATCACTGAAAAGGCAGCATAATGAGACTGAGATTATTCCATTAACACACTGCATCCCTGCAAGTCACTATAGTTAACAGTCCAAGAGCCGTAAACAGCAAATCAATGCATAAATACAGCAATGGGAGCAAGACGAATGGATCTCACGCCGGGAGGTGAAGTGAGAAAATGGATTTTAAGTCGCTCACAAACCATTTGCAAGCAGCATTATTAAAGGCAAGGAGGAAGGCGCAGCCTTTTCCATCAAAGGCTCTCATTGGATTGACTGTTGTAGAGCGAGTCATGACACATAATTCAGTACAATGCACTAATTATTGTGGGGTATTGCCACTGGGAGTAAGGTCAGGTGTTAGTCAAAACTGAGCCAGAACTATATTTATCAGTAGTAATACTTTGAAGTAGTATGAGCAAACTAGACATATAGCCTTGGTTAAATGAAAGCTTGTCCCTCATTTTAATTTGATCTGATATAGCTTTGGTTAACTTGTGGTCTGGTCACTCTCTTATTGCTATAAAAAGTTACATGAACTTTATCAGTGTCCAAAGCAACACACAAGTAAGGAAAATAGCAAAATTATCTAGTACTGTAGCAATGAAAATATCTAGATAAATCAGTAATGCCTGTAAAGTAATAAGATAAAACAGAATCTGCTAAACAAGCAAATATAATTACAAAAATAACATATAACTTACACCTCATTCATTTCTGATCAGGTTACAACAATCTATAGCCTGCAAGAAAATGCATGATGGGAATGGATCCGGTCAGCAGTGTAAAGCCTAATGATCTAATGTTTAGCTTTCCACAACAGGAGCACCACAGGAATGCATCCGGGCTTTATAATGTCTGGGTCATTTATGTGTATTTATATACCTATAGTCACTTTCTTGTTTAGCCTCGGTAAGAGAATAAGGTCCTTATATCCTCAGCTTTATGTAGAATTATTTCAGTTTCTATCGATTTTTAAAACAAACGAAAAGACTTTGTTCAAGCCAACTGTACTTTTTTTCTCATGTCGTTCAAAGGAATAGGAAGTATAATCCCCAGATCTTCATGAGTGACGATACTTGCTATCTTTATTTTTAGCATAATTTTCAGACAACTACTCTTTAAGAGAAATTTTCAAGAAAAGTTTCTTGAACAATCATAGCTTATCGCAAATGCCTTGATATTTCTACCTCAAAACTTGCAAAAATAATGCATTAATATCACTGAGTTCTGTATTAAATGTCTATCAAATATCACCACAATAAAGCTACTACTGCAACCACAAGTAAAGCACATTTTGATCTGATTTACAAGAGAAAAGAAATGAATGACGAAATGCAGGCTATTAAAGAACAGAAAGGACTGATGGTCTTATTAGCAAAATTAGCCTCCTATACACTTTACTTGGTTCTTGTCACATTTGGAAAGAAAAGAAGTATACATCACTCCTCCGTACTGCGGAATTAATGGTGAATCCGTGCTTTGTGTTGACATGGAATACAGTGGTTATCTGGCTAGAGAGTTTTTTTTTGATGAAAATTCATGTGTGGATGCCTTCATATGTTAGCTTGCTTATTTGGTAACATTGGTATTAGAGAGAGGCCTTGCACACTGCACAGACACTAACTTACAGTATACAGCAAATTCCTATGTCAGGAGGGAGGATTTGCTAATTTATTTTGCCATTCAGAGACTGCTAATTTGACCCCTGTGCCCAGCACAGTCAAGTTCCTGAAATTCTTGGATTCCTGCCGAAGAAAGAAGGACAAAGGATGGGGCACAAAGCAGGATATGGGTCAGTTGGGTGAGGTGAGCCTGGCAACCCAAGAGGCAGAGCGTCCTCCTGAGCGATGATTACATTGTAAAGATGGTTCTCGTTAGAAGCATTTTCAGTCCAGAATATATATAACCCTTTAATTGTCATTCAAGCAAGATGTGGTAATGTTGTAGTCGGATGTCAACTGTGTCAGCTGGAAGGAGAGCTTGTTGAGTCTTCTCTGCCAAAGATCTGTGTCTTTTGGCATCGTGGGCAGCATGTCCCAGCCAGAGAACCGGAACTTGTGTACTGCACAGTTGTGTGGCTCAGCAGTCTAAGTCCAGCTTGGCAAGGGTGTCCTGGGCTAAGCCAAAATAGATGAACTGCATAAGATAAAAATGTTTTATTACTTCATGTGTGTTAAAAATATAACTATGTATTTGAATTTGCATGCTGAACTGACTGAAAAAAGGCAAATCACAAGGCAGTTGTAAAAATGGTTATATATAGTTACAGAAAAAATTAAGAGACCACACTATATTTTTAAAGGAATATGAATTTTTAAATCTTGATTTAATCGTGGTTCTGCTGGCAGAAGGCTTCACTAAGCAGCAGGTTGCTTCTAGTTTCAAAATTTCTATGACAGCAGTGCACAAGAACAATGTGAAGCAGGAGACACTGGGAACGACCTGAATCCAGCGACATAAAGGGTGGAAGTGACTTTCTAATACCAGAGATAACTTACCTGACAGTTTCTCATGAATCGGAGGATGACATTAAGTGACCTTCAAAAGGATTGTGACACATTAAGTGCAGGTGTGAAGTGCACTGCTAGGACAGTGTGTATCAGGCTCCTAGAAGCAGGACTGAAGACCCATAAAGTGCTACACATATATTTCACAGACGCACAGCCATAAATTGAGAAATGATTGAGAGAATAAATTGTGCTGTGGTCTCTTAATTTTTTCTGTGGCTGCATAAGTGAAGCTCTTTGGGGCAACTTTGTGAAATGTGGCTTAAAGAAATTAATTTTAATATTTGTCTATTCAGCATTTGTATATATGCAAATACATTAAGCATTAATGTTGACTTTTGTGCTTAGAAATGGCTATGTGTATGTTTCCCGTGTTTATGTGCCTACATGTGCACACTTGTGAGTTTGATTGTCTGTACATGTGTGTCTATTTGTTTCATTCCATTTTTCCAACAGCAACAATTAACTGTCAGTATCTGATACCACCGACAGCCCTGATTGATACGGCTCCCATTGTTTTGTTAAAAAGTCTTCCTCTCGAAATTCTGTTGCGTAAAGAGCAGCACAATGCTTAAGTAGAAGGTGAGTATCAAGTGGCGCAGTAGCTAATACCTGATTTTATTCTTGATGGGTGTTTCAGTGACAGCTTGATGCAGATTGTTAAAAGCCCCTGCAAGAGAGTTTATTTTTAAGGCATCAGGAAACTAAGATAGTTGTGAATTTTGCATCCCATACACATTGCTGTCAATGCAAATTTGGGTGTTTATTTTGACAGGAAATTAATTCCCGTGTTGAGTGGGAAGGGTAAGTTCTCAACATTGTGTCAGCTTCCGCCACCCACAGCTCTTTATGCCAGTTGTAGATGAGTGAGATTTTCCCTCGGCCTTCGTACACCTGACCATCTGCTAATACAATGTCCTGGCATTAACTTTCTTCCAGCACCTTGTTGTCTTTGGCGATGTTCTGTGACAGATGCTTTCTCATCAGGGTGAAATACCTGAATCCACTCTGCCTCTCTTCTCTTACACCAGAAAGTATGCACAGAAAACATATATTGAAGAATTATCTAAATTTCTCAGTTGAATTTTAATAAAGCTGAGGATGTGTGGCTGATAATATTTGAAAAAATGGACAAAATTTTAGGTTTGCGAATACATATTTAAGGATGTGCATATGTGTGCCTGTATAACAGACACAATACTAAGACACTACTGACTCTATTAACCAATCAAAAGCGACTTTGTTCTATCAGCTACGGTCATAACCAATAAAAAAATACTAGACTAGTGCCTTTTTCCAAGGTCTTCTCTTCTTTTCTTCCCATTGCAAACCGGTTAGGTTTTTATTTCATGCTGAATTCAGGCAATGCAGAGCTCTCCCATGTATCTCAAACCATTGTTCACAGTTGCTCTTTCAGCAATGTTTATGTTTCTTTTTTTCCATGTTCATCAAATTATGGAAGATCTAATAGAAATTGGATGACTGGATTTTAAATTAATGATGTTTTTATTAACATAATATTATATCACAGAACTTATGAAGCTCTTAACTTGATTGCAATGCATAAAGAATAATGTCGAAATATTGGGCGGCAGCTTCTGCTGTTTTCACATTTTCATTCACTCAGTATTTAAATGTCTGATTCAATTACATCTTGACTCATCGTTGCTAACCTCCAGATTCCGTGCCTTATGTGTCTTGTTCGATCCTGTTTCTTCCTGAGTCCTCCTTATTACATAAAGCACTGACTTCTCCTTTGCGACCATTTGAAACATACAATTTTTTTTTTAATTCTATCAGAGATGTCATGCTTTCAGTCAAACATTTGCGGTCTGTGGTAGTTTTTCCTGATGCATGGCCATCTTTGAAATTGAGCCTTTTCCCAACTTAGTGCATGCTTGTCACCATCCTGTCCAGACTCTTATTTACCATGTTTGGCCATGATTAAGCTATAAAAATCATCAGTGTTGTTCCTTTGCCTTTACTGGGCATCTAAAGAATGATTTATACCTGTGTAGTAGCATTTATGCTGTAGCCTGAAGTGCACCTCCGCAGAAATGTGACTACCAGCGGTACGATACATTATGGGACACGCGGCTACCAGCAAGTTTTAATAAATCAGCCTTAAGACAGGACAGCTGTTAAGTACCCTTAGGCTCAGTGAACAGGGAAAAGTGATAATTAAAACACAAAAAAATGGGTAAAAAACATGCATATAAGAGATTATATGTAATGCTGCAGTTTATTAACAAATGCCTTAGTCTTGTCTTAAATAGCTGTAAACATCTATTGGGTCTCAAAAAAATTTGGGCTGTGGTTATTTGTGCTCAGTGAGCATCTTAAATAGACCTAGTCAAATGGTCCTTGATTGAGTTGTTGATTGGATGGTTTTGTTTCAGATTTTCACCTCATCTCTGTTTCCACCAATCAGCGCATTTTTTGTTTTCTTCAGTAAGACCAGACCCAAGTGACATGTAAGTCAGTCCTGATCACTCATGCTGCCAGTGTTGTTCATCTCCCCTGTGCATAATAAAACCTCATCTTTTCTTATAGGATAGTGCTTTTCTATTCTCCCATTTCAGCTATGAATAAGCGAAAACATTTCCGTTTCTTTCATGTTTTTTGGTTTTTTGTTTCAGAAGAACCAAGCACTGCTTGTCACCAAAATAACCCAAAGTGTCAGGTGTTGGTGGGAGCATTAAGCCTGGTGGCCTTTCTTCTGCCTGCGGACTTAGATAACCTGCCGTCATAGACAGAGCTGTGAATTTAGAAAGATAAACAATTTTGAAGGAGACTGCCTGGCTCTCCATACTGAAAATGGCTGCTGCACCCTAAACACTGAGGAAAACCTGGAACATGGAAAATCCAGAAATAAAGCAAACACTGAAAATACTCCCAAAAATTAAATCTACCCAGAAAGTCACTCACGGATGCATGCACACAAATGCCGAAATGAGCATCTGTTTCTGAGGACTAAATCACACACCCACACACACACACGCACACACACACACACACACACACACACACACACACAGTTTGCAATTATATCTTTCCATTCATTTCCATGTGAAAAACTCTAATCCCAGCATGACGACTTTAACTCCTACCCTGCCCTAACCTTAACCATAAGTAACCAAACAAAATGGCATTTTTGGTTTTTTGATTGCATTCATAGATCTTTGTGGGGATCTTAAAAATGGTCAAAATAAACATCAAAAACAGGTTTCTATCACATTGTACAGAACATTTGGTCCCCACAATGTAATATAAACATAATCCACACACACACACACAAGTGTGCACACATATGCACATCTACAGACATAGACACACCAAGGTCCACACACACACACACACACACACACACACACACACACACAGAAATGAACAGACTCACCAACAGATGCACATTTATTTATAGCTATTCAAACATGCTGTGCAAACTTATTTATCTCTCTGTGCTCAGCCACATATACGTTATCTGAAAGCCACAGGCAGAGTCTAAGAGAACTGCTCTGCTGGCCTGCTTTCATTACACAGATTTCTGATCCTCCATGAGAAAATTAACTCAGTGGATCATGCAAATCGGTTTCATCCTCTGGGTACCTTCAGTCAATGGACATACAGTCATTTTAATCTAATTCCTTTTAATTAACTTCTTCGAAATTTGTATTCATTTTTTTTTCCTGTAATACTCTCAGACTTGATAAATCGATCAGGAGAAGAAGGGCTGTTAATGCCAAGTAGATGATACTGAGCAGAAGTGGACTGTAGTGATGCTGTTACATGTGAATGCATTTAAGCGACAATCATTGGCTTTGGCTTAGTCATACTGCTCTGCATTATATATGGATGATATATGAATCACTTGTTTTAAATGGATATATGCAGAATTGCAGTGGATCGGTGTTCATTGGTGTTTTTGTGGTGTGTGTGTTTATATACCTGCATGTGTTTGTGGGGATTTTTATTAATGAATATATGGCTGTATATATATGTGTGTGTGTGTGTGTGTGTG
>JAODKF010000147.1:22700156-22725800 GCA_026779585.1 Mormyrus proboscirostris
TTTTTGTGAAGTGTCCTTGAGTGTTTGAAAGGCGCTATATAAATAAAACTTATTATTATTATTATTATTATTATTATGGGACCCTGCAGGACCTTCTGGAAAAGGTGGCACCTGTTCAAGCCCGATGGGTTGCGTCTGAACCGGAGGGGAACTGATGTATGGGGAAGGCGTATGTATTGAGTAGTTGAGGAGTATTTTAACTAGGGACTGAGGGGGCAGTGAGGTTAGTAATGAATATAGGTGGGGGGAAGACAAAAAGTCCCAAATAACAATGAATGTGGGCACTGTAAAAAACCCACCATTTGCTGTCTGTACTTAAAAGTGATGAGTATTACAAACAAAATTCATGATTTAGAGGCTTTTATTTCATCAGACTCTTATGACATTTTTAGACTAACTGAAACATGGTTCAATAACAATGATGGAGATGAATATAATATGGATGGTTACACGTTGTTCTGTAGAGACCGGATAGGCAAGAAGGGAGGTGGTGTTACAGTATATGTGAAAGAAAACTTGCAGGCAAGGGAGCTCACTGATAAAAATAAAGTCCTGAAGCTATATGGATAAAACTAGATACTAAAAACTCAAATGGCCAAATTGTTGGTGTTTGTTAAATATAACTAACCTCCCTGCACCTAATGTAGCTGCAGAGGAAAGCAGAATGTTATAAAATGATATCAGGATTATGAATAATAATAATGATGGGGTATTTATGGGTGATTTTAATTTACCTGGATTATAGTGGGACAGAGTCTCTGGCTCTACTACAAATGAACCTGAGATGGTGGAATTAGTACAGGATTGCTTTTTTACTCAAATGGTTAAAACCTGTACCCGGGCAGAAGGCATACTCTATCTTGCTTCCTCTAATAACCAGTGGTAATTTTCAGAATCAGTATCCTTTTTATTAGCCAAGTATGTTTCCGTACAAGGAATTTGCCTTGGTGGTGCTTTTAGAATACATTACAAAAAACATACAACAATTATCACAGGTATGCACAGAAAAGTAATAAACACTAGATTGGCAATTGGGTAATGTGATAATTATATGGTAATTAATTTTCAACAGTAGTAAGTAATGGTGATAATTAAACATATAATTATGTATGTGTATGTATGTACATAGTAATAATTATAGTATAAATATAAAATTATATGAATACAAACTATGTACATGATATAATAAATTAAAAGGCGCTTAAATAGTGCAATTATTGAGTAGCAGCCAAGTCAACTCTATATGTGTGAGAGTGCAATATGTATACAGAGTTAGCAGGATGTGTGTATAATTTGAAAGAGTGCAGAATCTAATCATAGATGGAGTTTATCAGTAGTTTATCACCAGTAATTCCGGTCGATATTACACTGCGGGTAATGGTTAATTGACTGGTTTGGTTAATGAGAGACACTGCCTGAGGGAAGAAGCTCTTGGCGTGTCTTGTGGTCCTGGTTCTGATTGCCATGAGTCTTCTCCTGGAGGGTAAGGCTTGAAAGATGTGCTGAGCAGGGTGGGATGGGTCCTCAAAGATTTTGTATGCCCGTATCCTGGTTCTGGTGATGTACAGTGTCTGGAGGGGAGGCAGGTTACAGCCGATTATTCGCTCTGCAGAGTGGATGATGCGTCGCAGTCTGGCCTTGTCTCGTTCAGTGGCTGATCCAAACCAGGCTGTGATGGAGGAGGTGAGGATGGACTCAATAATCGCAGCGTAAAACTGGACCATCATAGACTGAGAGAGATCTGCCTTAGAAAGGAAATCCTTTGTTGGGCTCTATTTGTGATGGAGGTGATGTTGAGCTGCCATTTCAGGTCGTGTGAAACTGTATCCCCTAGGAATTTAGAAGATTCAACCATGCTGACAGCTGAGCCTTGTATGATTTTGGGTGACACTCTAGGTGGGGGATTTTGCCTGAGGTTCACCACCATCTCAACAGTTTTTTGGGCATTAAGTTCCAGGTTATTTGAACAACCCCATGTTGTCAACTGCTTGATCTACTCTCTGTATGCTGACTTGTCGCTGTTCTGAATCAGTCCAATCAGGGTTATGTCATCTGCAAACTTAATGAGTTTTACAGTGGGGTCCCCCGATGTGCAGTTGTATATGTACAGAGAGAGGAGCAGAGGAGAAAGCACGCAGCCCTGTGGCGCCCCAGTGCTGATGGTTCGTGGTTTTGAGGTTTGTTTGTCCATTCTCACATGTTGTGTTCTGTTTGTGAGGAAGCTGTAGATCTTCAGGCATGGATAGTTGTGAGAATTTAGTCCGCATTAGCTCTGGGAGAATAGTATTAAATGCAGAGCTACACAAACAGAATCCTAACATATGTTTCAGGATAGTCCAAGTGTTGGAGTGTGAAATGGAGTCCAGTGTTAACTGCGTCGTCCACAGATTCTCTGGGCAAACTGTAAGGAGTCAAGCGATGGGTCTGTGATGGTTTTAAGGTATGACAGCACAAGTCTCTCAAAAACCTTCATTACCACCAACGTGAGAGCCACTGGTTTGTAGTCACTGAGGCAAGAGACTTCTTTGGAATAGGTGTTATTGTGGATGATTTAAGACACAAAGATCCAGTGACTGGTTGAAAATATCTGTGAAGACAGGTGACGGTTGATCTGCACAGTGCTTCAGAGTGGCTGGGGAGACAGTGTCTGGACCAGGAGCTTTCCTTGTATTCTGATCTTGTTTACATCTACAGAGTGAGATACAGTAAGTGTCAAATATAGAAGAGCATAGATACATAGCTAAACCAAGCAAAACAGACACTACGAGTGCACAGTGCGCCTTTGAAACACAGATAAGAGCACTCGCTCCTCATAGCCTCGTGCTCCATTCACCGTTTCTTGCGTGCTTCTTAGTTTTCTGCTTGCTTCTGAAATCCCTGCTAAACGGTGAATGGAGCGCGAGGCTGCGAGAATCAAGCACTAAACGGTGAATCGAGCGCGAGGCTGCGAGAACTGAGCGCTCTTATCTGCGTTTCAAAGGCGCGGTGTACGGTCGTAGTGTCTGTTTCACTCGGTTTAGCTATGCATCTGTCCTCTCGTATATTTGACACTGATTCCACTCCATATACATCTCTGTCATTGATTCTCATGGGGAGGTGGCTGGACGTAGGGGGTGAGCTGGGGAGAGTGTGGGCGAGGTGTGAAGGAATCCAGGTGTGAAGAAGGCCATTGGAAAGGTATGGGCTGTGAAGGTTGAGGGCTGTATGATGTGATGCGTGAATGTGGCTTTTAAAACCTGCAGTAGAATTCATTTAATGTACTGGGCAGTTGATAGGTCTAGTAGCTGGGTGGCATTTTTCTTTTTGTAGTTGGTTAATGTCTGCATTCCTTTCCAGACTGTAGATGGCTTGTTTGTTGAAAACTGCTTTTTAGCAGTGCGGGGAAGCAATTAAAAAGGCCAAGAGGATGTTGGGTTATATCTCTAGGTGTGTGGAGTTTAAGTCAAGGGAGGTGATGCTAAGATTTTACCATTCCTTGGTAAATCCCCACCTTGAACATTGTGTGCAGGTTTGGTCACCGTACCTTAAAAAGGACATTTCTGCTTTGGAAATGGTTCAACGGAGGGCTGCAAGAATGATTCCTGGTCTTAGAGGAATGTCTTATGAGGAGAGGTTAGCTGAGATGAATCTGTTCAGTCTCTTGCAAAGGAGACTAAGGGAGGGACATGAACCAGGTATATAAGATTGTAACAGGTCTGGATGCTGTTCAACCAAATTGTTACTTCAATAATAGTTCAAATACAAGAACTCCTGGCCATAGGTGGAAATTAGTGGGAGAACATTTTAAACTGGATTTGAGAAAGCACTTTCTGTACACAGTGTGCAGTTAGAGTTTGGAATAGTTGTCCTGCTAGTGTAGTGTAATCTAAAACCCTGGGTTACTTTAATCAGGGCTAGATAAGATTTTATCAACTCTGTTCTAACAGCTATTAGTTGACATTTCTCCAAATGTGCTTGATTGGCCGAATGACCTCCTTTCATTTGTAAATTTCTTATGTTCTTAGCTGTTATTCATGTAAATGCAGAAACCTGCTTCTTTGTTCTTCTCGGAATCCACTGTCTTGACCGCCATGTACACAGAGCGTCTGGTGAGCTCGATAGTAGGGTCAGGAACAAAGCGGTTCAGCAGTGAGGATCATCACACAGCCGTTGGGATTATTTGAAGTAATCCAGAGTCCAATTTTGTCCAATTTGTTGATGAGAGACCTGGAGTCCTTTGTGGACAAAACTAGGCAGAGCTGTTTTGTAAGGGTTGGCTTGCAGCCTAGCACAAATGCCAGCTCACTTTCCATGCTTTTCCTTCCTTTGCTTATGCCGCCTGTGCTGCATCACCAGGGGTATAGCAGCGCTGGAGAACTCCGAAGTCCATAGGAGCTTCAGCAGAATAAACTGTCTGTATAGATCCTTAATGAAAAATCACTGGGATCATCAGTATGAGTGTCTCCCTGCTTTTCTAACAGTTTAAGACACACATAATAGACATAAAATAACTAAAACAATTAGGAAGCTGCATCTGCACGTGCCACCATCTCAATGCTCAGTACTTTAACTTAGTTAGAAGCCGATTTTTGGAATAATTTGCATGACAGGTGGTGCAGCGGCTCAGTGTTCAGCATTGTTGCCTCATACCTCCAGGACTGTAGCTTTGACTCCTGCCCCTGAGGTTAAGTATGTGGAATCTGTATATCATTCCTGTGTTTATGTGGCTTCCTGCCAGGTTCACCAGTTGCCTCCCATAGTCTTAGGACTTTCAATTCATGGAATTAATCAGTGTGTTTACATGCATAGTTAGTTAGCATAGTTAGTTAGCATAGTTACAGCTCGACTATACGGCATTTAATCGGGCTACTGTCCTTGTCCCAGTAAACAAGCATGGGAGGGGAATTGATATATTGACCGAAGAATGTGACATGCAGTATGGCTTCTTTCAGCTTGTTAGTATTGGGCTTTTTCCAGTTCACTTATTATGTCACAGACTTAAAAAAATAATAAAATCAACAATAATGGGGTCATGGACAAATGAAGTGACACAAACCTTAATTGCAATCTGGTTGAAAGAACAGATACAATGATCAGGATAGCATAACAAGAAATAAAGCTAGTATTGTGTATAATATACTATGACTGCACAGTATTGAAATTTCTTCAAATAAGTGTGATTTTGTTGTAATAAATACAGTGGTACCTCCACCCACGAACAGTCCTGTTCATGAACAAATCAGGTTACGAACCAGATGTTTGAAAAAAAATTTTTACCGGTTCACAAATCATGTTTCAGGCTGCGAACACACAAACATCCTCAAAAGTCCCCCAAAGAACCACCCAAAACATGAGGAAGTGTACACTATGCCCAAGAATGGTTGTGCAGTGTATAAAAAAACTTGATGTAGATGTATATCTTTACTATATCTCTTCAGAGGTCATATATTTGAAAAAAAGAAAAAAAAATAGAGAGAGAATGTTCTGTTATAGCAGTACCTTTCAGTGATTGAATAACATGTTTGTGATGGTTTGTAACAGTCACATATCTATACATAAAATTACAATACTTCATTAATAACATAAATTATCAAGTAGCTCCTATTTAAGTGTTATATTCTCCATTCAAACATAATGGCAACTGTGTTGTCATGCCCTGCTCGTCTGCTCCTCCCGTGTACCACGCCCCCTCGTTACCTCGTGTGGAATCCCTGTGTGAACAGCAGTTTCGAGTTGCTGTCATTAGTCCTGTGTATTTAAGTTTGTTTCCCCAGTCCGGTCATTATAATGTCATAAACCCCGTGTTTCTTGACTTCCTGGATTCCAGCTCATGTTTCCCTGCTCCATGCGTCGTGACATGCGTATTGTTTGCTTACTGTACAAACAAAGAAGTTCATTGCTGTGCAACATTGCACATCACGAAATGTACATGAAAAATTTTGCCATATGAAAATAATAAAAAAAAAATTGCATTTTCGAAATTACTGTAGTCTTTTAATGTTAATTGTTTAGTTTTTTTTGAGGGGATGTTTTGTGTTTTTTTTTTTCCGTGTTTTGGCGTCTTTCGAGCGACCAGCCTGCCAACAAGCGTATGCTCAGTTGTATTGTTTTATTTAATTTAGCATTATTTGATTATAATTGTTAATTTTAATTTAAGTCTATATTCTTGGTTACAGAAAAACATTTAAAAAAATTAAAATCCAGTGTTACATTATTTAAAATGGGAAAAAATGATTTAGGTCGCAAACTTTTCAGGTGACTGAGTCCTCAAACGAATTAAGTTCGTGAGCTGAGGTACCACTGTACTGGGTTATTTATGAAACAAAAGAAAGATTTTCAACATAAATTTCTTACAAACCCGTGTCAGAGTGATTTGAACTGCAAGGTTGAAAATGATTGTGATGTCTCGCAGAACACATGCACTGCGCATGTAAAAACAGCTGAGCATGTGCAGAACGTCTAGGCCAGTTTGAGTCCCACTGAATGTATACAGTACCTGAAGGAATAAATTGACTCCCAATCACATAATTTAGGTGACTTAGTCTGACTTAGAGAAATTCAGTTGCACTAACATGTTTTCATGTAATTTAAAAGTCAGTTTTTAGTCAGACTAACATTATAATTTGATTTTCATAGGATGCATATTAACCTACTGAATGTCTCTAAATTTCTCCTAATCTCTGCCCTATGTTAGGCTGGTAATCCCAACCAGGGTTTCCTCTGCCCTATGCCAATTGCATCCTGTAACATGCCCCAGGATCAATGTGAATTTGTACTTGGTAGGTGGTTATAGAATGTGGATGAATGGATTAGCATTATCCAATAAAATGCAAGTATAAGTTTCAGTTATTGTATTAAAGTCCCCTCCAGGATGTCCTTTGCCTCACATCCTGTGCTGCCTGGGATAGAGTCCAGGCTCACCATGGCACTGTGTTGTGGATAAGTGGCTGTGGAAAACAGACGGATGGCTGTACTAGGAAAATGAAATAACCTTGTACCATAAACCAAGAGTTCTGTTGTAGTTCCTTGAATTGCTATATATGATATTATGAAAAATTGTTGGTTTTTGACAAGGAGAGAACTCCACCCCATTTGATTGAGCCTGTATAGATCAATTTTGTTCTCTTTTACACTTGTCAGTGATTTGTTATAGATGCAGTTTCACTATTTTCAGTTAGACCAAAATCACTCAATTTACGGGGGTGATTGAGGCGTAATAAAACTGGTACATAGTAAAGTCTATGAGTAAATACTGATGAAGGGAGCTTCCTGTGAGACAACTTTTAATAAACATGGAGAGTTTGTAACATATTTGTTGACATTTTGCATGTGATGATAATTAGGATACTATTGCAATTCCATACACAGACTGAAATTCTTTCATTAAATTCTATATGCATAGAAAAATATTATGTGAACTAAATCTCAGTGGAATGGTGCTACAATATTTATGGACCTTAGGTACCAAATGTAATCTTACCCTCATTTTAAATAATTGTTTCCATTATTTCAGAAAGCATAAACATGCGAATTTGTCTTTAAGCATGTTAAAATCTGTCAGTCTTGGCCAATTATAATTTTGCTTGATGTTTACAGAGTATATACTGTGTTTACAGAGAATGTCTATAACCATGAGTACATCTGAATAACCTGGCTAAGCTTAGCTAAACTCAAACTCTGAGATTTCACTTAAAATGCATGGACATCATAAGATGTCTCTTGGAATACTTATGGCTTTAGTAATCCCCATGTTAGTGCCAAGGGAATCACAGAGACCCACAGCTTATCCAATCATATCTTCAGTTTCTTTGTGCCGTTTGTTGTGATTTAAAACAAGACACAATATTACCTTATTTTACCATTCAATACTGTAAAACCCTTACCTTGTCAAGAAATCTGTAATACATCAAGAGCAGTATAATCAATTTTTTGTTCTACATTTAGCAAGGGCTTTTATCAAGGGCATATGGACATTCAAGATTTGCGTCAAAGCAGATATTTCTGCCTACCACAGAGTGCTGCAGGAACCTGTAAAAATTAACTGCCTGTTTACTGCTGAAGAATGAGTCAGTGTGAGGGGAGCTCATTATGAGCTGGCCCCATGTGGTGAGTCACTCCTAAACCGGTTAGGGGGGCATGAACTTAGTAGGATGCAAAGCAAGGAATAGGCTTATCTCCTTTGAAGGTTATTCTGCAGCTGAGGTGGGGCTGGACAAACACAGCGCACGCGAAAATGAGGAGTTGGGTTCATATAACAGATGGCAAGGGACAGATAGCACTAAATAACTAACTTTCTCAGCTCACACCCTTACAGGCAAATGTAGACTAAACCTACTTTGTTTTCTTCTTCTTCTAAAATCAAAACTTAATTGCTGTCACTCCACAGGTATCTGAAGTAGAGAAAAGTCATTTATAACATATGCAGAACTTTTAAGTCTTGGATTATATACTTAGATAAGATATGATAATATTAACTTTAAGAATATGTTAGTGCCATGGTCTTAAGAATGGTCAGATTAGATTATTGAAATGGATTGTGATTCGTAAAAGCTTTTATGCATTTTATCCTTTTTTATTTGTTCAAGACATATTTCTCGTTTTCTAGAAAGTTACCAAGTCTATGCAAGTCTGCTGCTTCTGCAGATGTTGAAAATTCATGTGTTCCATAAACTAATATAATATGCAATCAGTGAAGGTCAATCAATGGGTTCACAACAGTGTAAAGCAGCCAACTGCAAAGAATCACAGTACATCACTTTAGTGAAAATTTATACAATTAAGCAGACGCAGTCTCCTCCTCTCTTCCTGCATGACTTCTCTTTTTGTCCAGTTCATTCTAATGGCATGGTCTTCAGTTTCTGTTGTGTCCTGAAGGACTTGGCCTTTACCATCTGCCCCTGACGAGCGGAAATAAGGCAGCCAGAGTGTAGGGCATGGCAATCAGAGGTCCAGGAGGCAATGGCTTCAGGGCAAAGCATATGCAGGCAGGAGAGCAGACCAGAAGGCCCCATCCTGGATGTCCAGTCTACCATCTGTTCTCTTCAGTCAGAGCCAGAGCCCCTGAAAGCATGAGTAGGGGGTGGGGGTGGGTGGGAGACAGAGTTGTTCCCCTAGCAACATTTAGCTACAGGGGGTACTGAGAGGTGCTATCACTGTCCCAACTCCAAATATCTTGGATGACACTATTACAGAGCAACTTCGTATACTTCCCATTTAGTGTTAAGCTTTTTGCCCTTTCTTGGCAGCGTAGGTATTTTGGGTACCTAGAGCACAGCATTAACTCAGCCATAAAATGCTCTTGCTGCAAGGATATTCAACCAGTTATTTTAATGTAACATAATTCAGTAAACAGAAAGGGGGGGGGGGGCATTCTGCCAGTTTTCACTGTCTACCTATGTATGTATTGTGATATATGCCTGCTCGTCCCATATATTTCTTGATTATCCCAGCCAGTCTTTACTTTATTCTGGTTCTCAATTATTTATTTTTCTTTTAATTTTTGCTGATGAAATCACAAAATATGCCTTTAGGTTTTGGGTTCACTTGTGTGTGGAGTTTGTATTTCCACAAGAGTTATAGCTCCAGGTGGTAGGGGCCCCAGGCTGGGGTACACTCCGGCTGCAACATCCATCACGGGGCACATATACAATCATAGCGCATAGGCAATATAGAGACTCCAATTAGCCTGCATGTCTTCGGACTGCAGTAAGAAATGCGAGCGTATAAAGAAAACAACACACCCACACAGAAGAGGTGGGACGTGTACTCCCAGTGCTGCAGTGCGAGGCAGCCAGTGCTACCCACTGAGTCACATGCCACCCTGATGCAAATTAACCTCATAAAAATAAAGACAGCTTTATTGCACTTTCTTCCCAAAATGCATACACTTCCTGCTTCTCAACAGTTTTGTTCTCAAGCATCATCAAAACATTTTATACAAACACACCACGAACACTTCATACAATCATATGACCAGTTTGATAAGGTGCAATTCTGCATCAGATAACAACAGACATATTAGGGGTTACACGACTTCAGATTTTTTTAAGTTGGCAGTTATGAAAGTTGAGTCAACGTTGACTAATCAATGATGATGTCATTAATAAAACCACAGGAGAAGGAAATGTTTTGAAATAAGCAGCAATCTACATTCACAAAGCTCCATCCATGTACTGATAACAGACAGCTCACAGACATACCTTTTACATGGAATATAACCAATAAGAAACAACAGGTTCCAACTCATCAGCAACAAATTATGCGCACAATAACACTTGTATGCAACAGCTTCCATTTAACTGCGGAAGAAGAAAGATTGTTATGGTGGTATAACACTTGGTGAAAAAAACAAAACTCATTCATGATCCAGCCTGTATACCTGCTCCTCTCTGTTGTAAGGCACATTTTATATGAAAGGCAGCACGTTTATAATTCATTTCTAAATCTGGCCAGAAGATTGATCTTTCATTCTACCCCCCTCACAAAAAAAAAATTAAAAAATGATTTAACAATATTCCACTAAATAGCGCTGGCAAGTTTCACCGCTGGCACTGGAAATATTAGATATAGGTATATCGGTTATTGATTGAATTTTGCGAAAATATAGAGAAGAAAGCAAAAGGGTATTCATTAGTGTATTAAATGTATTAGACGTACAAAAATAGTTCTGCTCAATTTTTGCTCCATTACTTCCATCTGTCTTCCATGTAATTGGGATTCTCTGTGGTGTCCATGTTGTTTGTCTCAGCAACTAGTCATTATTAAGGTTAAAGTCTCATCGCACAGCAGTAAAGTCGACTTATGTACAAGTCAAGAAGGTGGCTTGGTCTGATGAGTCACGTTTTCTGTTAGAGATGCACTGATCCAGACCTATTTCACCAATCCACCAAGTGTAAGTGGGGCTGTTGCCAGTGGGAGAAAAAATGTGGGGCATTTTAAAAATTTGCAGTTCGCGTATCCTCGCTTGGAACATATTTAAACTGAACTGTAAAATGCCTCAAAAACGTTTAAAACAAGATGTACAAATGAGATGGCACAGTACAATATGTATGTTTCTATTAGCCTAATTAAGGATTTTTTGGCATACATTTTTCATCTGTATTTACTGCTTGTTCTACTTGAATCAGAATCTGCATTGGTATCAGATCGGATCTGTTGTGTATCGGTATCAGATTGGAATTTAAAAGGTATGGATTGGCCCATCTCTATTTTGATGTGTCAGTGTGATACTCTGGGCAATGTTCTGCTGGGAAACCTTGGGTCCTGGATTTCATGTAGATGTTACCACCTGCCTAAACATTGTTGCTAACCAAGTACACCCCTTCATGGCGACGGTATTGCCTGATGGCAGTGGCCTCTTTCAGCAGGATAATGCAGCCTGCCACACTGCAAAAATTGTTCAGGAATGGTTTGAGGAATATGAAGAGGGTTCAAGGTGTTGACTTGGCCTCCAAATTCCCCAGATCTCAATCCATTTGAGCATCTGTGGGGTTTGCTGGACAAGCAGGTCCAATCCATTGAAGCCCCTCCAGGCAAATTATGTGACTTTTAGAGGTCTTATGGAGTCCAAGCTTCAGTGGGTGAGAGTTATTTTGGCTGGATGAGGGAACCCAATATTAGGCAGGTGGTTTGGATGCTATGGCTATCTATCTACTTACTTGTCTATCTATATATTTACTTACTTGCTTGATTGTTTGATTATTATACACACTCATACACTTCCCAATCCTAGCCAAAAACAAAAGCTGCGTAAGACCCACCACTGCTTCTCTCTCTAGTCCGTATGCTCTCCTCCTGTGTACAAGCTTTCATCACAGCCTGTGTAGCAGCCCTTCTGGCATCTCTGCACCTTTCAGTTGTCTCAGGAGACACCAGTACAAGCAAAGCCCTAAAGGGCACCTGCATCAAGTTGCCCCCCCATATGTTTCAGATTTCTACCAAACTGGCGTCAGTCATTTGTATCGCGTTTGTGCTGTTGAAATTTTTGTTTGTGCTGTTTTATCTTCTGAGATATAAAGATATAAACCAGCACAAACCCAAACAAATCAATTGAGAACTTCACGCAGGTCTAAAGTGTCCCTCTTACCACTCACCACTGATGTGCACAACAGTAGTATGTCCTTAGGATTATCACCATAACAGGCAGCTACTGCTGTGTGGCCACCGCTGTTTACAGCAACTGCAGCGACCCCTTGAACGTGGTCAGTTTAGCCTCAATGTCCCCAACCTCAGGCGACATATTTTTCTGGAAGTTGCAATGTGATGTCAATGTGTGCAGAAGGTTCATTCAGACGCATTCGGGGAATACAAAAAGACCCAGGCATGCAGCCTTCTCCCATATCCTTGGGGTCTCTTTTTGAAGGTGTCACATGCTATTACTTATGTTGACAACCAATTACATGTGTGGCAGGATTATCAAAAGCAACTGTTCCTGCTGAACAGGTTGTTCAAAGTTTAGCTATAGTCTCCCTCCACACCAGAGGTGTAACATTCCTCACCCCACAAGCACTCTATAGATGTAAAACTCACCACGAAGGTAAAGTAACTATCTGGGAGGGAATAGATATTTTAAAATAAACTACGTTATTACTACTACATTGCTGCTGGTTTACATGTGAAAAAAGTGCTGTTTGGTGGTCAAAACTACAGCTCTGGCATTAGTGACTGATACAAGATATCTAAAAGGCTTTATTTTTATTTACATTTCAAACAAAATACAATTAACTAAATACCATCCCCTTGCAGGGTACACACATTCATACATTATGGGCAATTTAGAGAGACTAATTAGCCTAAGAATATGTCTTTGGACTGTGGGAGGACAGCACAATACCCAGGGGAAAGGCACTCAACACAGGGGAGAACATGCAGTCTTCACAGCCTGCACACACATGGAGCAAAGGTGGGCTTCAAACCCACAACCCTGGAGATATGAGGCAACAATGAACCACTGAGCCACCAGGCTGCCTGTACAGTTATATAATGCATAGGATTTTGAGTTAGTAATTCAGCTGAACAGATGAAATTCTTTGGAGGGGAACCAAAATATTTGGAATAATATGACACAATAATGTGCAATATAGAGTATCAAAACCAAAATATTGTTCCTTAAGATGGGAAACATAATCCAAATGATTGACCTTGTGGTTTAGACAAGGTCAAATGAAGATGTTGGACAATGTTAGGCCTTTTTCAGAATCTCCCAGCTGGGAAGGCCTCCACTTTGGATATAGGCCTGGAGGTTGGTGTGTTTGTTTTATATGATACCCCCTTATAACAGTGCCCATTGCAGACAGATGGTTGCTCCAGATTATCTCTTTTTTCTTTTTGTCAGAAGCCTCTGTGTTTTTCACAACTGTGCATAGCTAATACCTTTGTTGTGCTGTTCAAAATGTTATGGTTTCCGGTTTCCCTTTACGAGAGCATGTGAGAAACATGGGATAGTTACTGTTTGATCAGTAGATCTTCTTCTGATAAAGTATCTTGTCATGATAGAGACTCTGATGTAAGCCTGTGGACTCTGAGAAAAAACAATAAGGCTGAATGTTCTATGATCGTTTAATTATTCTTGGGTTTTGGTTTTGCCAAGGGGAAAATAAAGCCAGATTCATGTACAAAGGCAGACTATGTAGGTACAATGGGTCATTCAAGTGCAGTTGGCAGGTACACACAATTTCATTAGGAGAGACAAAACAGTATTGAACAAAGGTAATATTCTGCTATTTTTCTGTAAAGATTTAACTTTAGAATCATCCCTGGGATACTGATGCTGGGGGCAAAAGACTCATTTATTATTTGATTTTATTTTATTTTACTTTGATGGAATAGTTCTCTACAAAAGTTAAATTAATACTTTAAGATATGTATCCTTTAAAGGATGGTTAAATGATCATTTGTATAATTCAAACATCATTTTACACCTCCCTGTAGCACAGACTCAAATTCATAACTTCTGGTTTGTTTGTTTACCATTAAAAAGATACAAATACAGAGGCTTTTCTTTTATTTTCATTACAGCACTGTAGGACACATGATTAGAAAGTGGAGGCACCAAAATAAATAAATTGCTTTGGACAAAAGTGTCTGCCAAATAACTAAATGTAACTAAATTAACTCTTACTTGTTCAGATATAGTTTTCATGTGACAGTGCTTTACTATTTTGATAAATCCACAAATAAATCACAGTAGTTTTTACAATATTAGATTAACATATTAGAGAGACAGATCTTCCCAAAGTTAAAGCAGTGCCACACAGTGATAGCAAAAAGGGGACAATTAAAATGCCTGATTCTGTCAGATGATACCTCAAAAACTATTTGATGTATGTTTTTCAAATGTTGCAAAGGCATTGTTGGCTGCTGGATTGGAAGTGATTACATTTTGAGACAGAACACCCCAAAGCTAAAGCATAGGGTGAAAGCAGAACACATTTGACCTTGTTAATGTGATAAGTCAAGAAGTATTTGATAGACCTTTTTCTGCTTCAGAAAACATTACGTGTATGAACATCTATACCTGGTCTCATTTTATGAAAAATTGCCCCAAAGACAGAGGAGTAGTGCTGTGTGGTAGCCCGGCCCATAGCCTGTATTAAACTTGTAAGGGGGGTTCAAACTTTCACTACCTGGCTCATGTTTTTACAGAGGCGGGGAGAGTATGTAAGGTAGCTTTGCAATAATAAATCCTCAATAGTAAATACTGTCATTATTGACTGTAACCAATCTCTTGTATACAATGTAAATGAGAGAGTTAATTTTTATTAATTTTATGCAATTCATCATGACTACTTGAGTAACATTTTGGTTTAGTATCTGTACTTTTACTTAAGAATGTACTTTTCCAATAACTGGTCAATTCAGGTCAAGTCATATATAGTTCTAGTCCTGTTGACTGCATGGCGCAGAAGCCTGCAGCAGAAAGGGCAAAGTTCAATTTGGTTGAACTTCAAGCACAGTGACAAAACAGAAATTCTAACTGGAATACGTTGCCGAGGGTGGAACGATACTAATTTGCAAGACATCAGACAGCTCCCCATAGACAATACTGGAATGCCCAACTTAGCACACTGCTTGATGCGTATCATGTGACAGCCCCATAACTTTTTAAATGTTATTTTGAGTGCCTGGTGGGACAATCGACTCCATAAAAATGTAAATGACTCATTAAACATGAACACTAAGACATTCAAAGAAATACAGAAAACCATCTAATTGGTGGGGAAAGACTGCAAATTGTCATATGAGCAGAATGTGCAATAAATGAATAGGTGTAGTTTCAGAATCGGTTCCACAGCATTCAGTTAAAAACACATTTATTAACTTTCACATTTCCAGTTGATCCATTTAGTATTTCTAGATATCATACATGTTGAGAAGTGTGCAAAGAGTATGGATTAGATGGGCGGGGAGGGTGACGGGCCATCTGAGGAATACGATGCCATCGTTCCGAAGGCACCCCTTTCTTGTTTATTATAGACCCTTCTCACCTGTTTGATGTATTAATAGTTGATTGCCATGTTAATTTTCCATCCGTTGTTTCTATTAGCTAGATCCTCGATCATGTATTGAGATTTTTTATGATATAGCTCATCAAACTAAAATTGTGTTATTACTGTGAGCCTATATCAGTTAGCGATGCGGAATCAGCCAAGACATCACTTTCTGGAAAATAAAGGTCAGAGATGGACAGAGGAGTCTTTACTGTGGAAGAATGGGGGGTGTAATGTTACACCTCCAGACTTAGAAGGAGGTTAAATCACACAAATTCCATAACTACATATTTTTGGTCGGTGGGAGATCCCACATATCAGGAACGTCTAAAAGTGTGCGGTGTTAGTACCCAGAACCATGTGGGACTGTGAGACTGAAACCCACAACTGACTGCTCTTGATGCCCGTACTTCATGCCACATCTTGTATTCAAAGTTACGAGTCTTTATAACCCCATCCTGCCTCATTTCATGTTGCTGCCATAGTCCTGAGAAAGGAAGCAGTGACGTCACCATTATTTTTAAAGCACAATGAAGGCGATTTATTGTAATAATGAGTTTTTCTGATGCAATAGAGCACTTTATGATTTAATTTCTCTCCTTTAAAACACTTACTGCCATGTATGAGGATATTGATGGGTTCAAAGAGGACATGAGCAATATCTGTGTTTTATATGGAAGTCTCTATTTCAAGGGGAACACAGGGAAAAGTCATTGAGAGAAAGTGTTTTAAAGTTGCACTACAGTTGCCATCCTGAAATGTGCAGAGACATTCAGAGAGAGTGGTCTTGTGTCCATGTAACTCACATCATCAATATATTTAATGTTTATTAAGGCATTTATTGTGATGCACTTAAGGTAATGAATTTGTGCTTAGCATTTTGTAAATGCACCAATAGTTCATAAATAATTATTTTGATAAAAGATATTATCACATAAACTTCAATCAAGTTGCATCTTGTACAAACAAACTAATCAGTAATAAATCCCAGTTGTATTTGGTCATTGTTAAGGCGTCTTCTGTATTCATATCATTCAGTCAATTATGGTTTCTCACTTTCATCATGCAATATACATGGTTTTGAGCTCACAAAAAAATGAAGGGCAGCTGCCAAGACTCGGTGAGAGATGAAGTAAAACCAAATGTCTGGATCTGAGATTTTTGCTTTTGTGTTTTTACTTTTAGCATGGTTGCTATTTTAGATAATGAATGATTTGACTAATCGATTGAGAATAATGGCTTGGAGGGAAAAACACACATATGGCCAGCCATGAAATGAAAACTAAATATAGTGCAACATGCAGCCCCACTTTTAAAGGATATCTTTTGTATGTCAGGAAAAGTAACAGAGGTGTCAGTGAAGACAATCCTCTTGATTTTGGGATGTTATCACTTGATGTGGATGAAGCGGGCAGGTCTCAGTACAGCTTGGTGCCACAGTTTGGCTAACTTCCTTTATCTGCACATGTACTATAAGCAGGAAAATCTTCTTCCTCTAAAAGCACTTTGTATGAATTGGGCATCCATCAAAAGCAAAAGAAACTGACAAAAATGAAAGGAAGGCTGTTGGAACGATGGCACTGTACTCCCTAGACAGCCCGGTCACCTGCTCCGCCCATCTAATCCTTACTCCTCCTGCATTCACCAACCTGTACATTTCTAGAAGTACTAGATGGATCACCTGGAAATGTGAAAGCCAATAAATGTGTTTTATCTAAATGCTCTCCGTCGTTCTTGTCATATGTAGGTCTGAAAGAATTTGTTGCACAGTTGCAGGTACATGCAGTTTGCTCAATCTTTCCCAAACAATTATGTGGTTACCTATTTCTTTGTGTGAGTGTGTTCAAATTATAAAGTCTGTGCAAGTTGTGAATCACCATGAGGGTCAGTTTAAAATATCTTAAATTCGCACTACTGCCTGGACACAGTTCTTGTGCACAGCTTTGACGAATGGTAGCAGCATGAGTGTTCAAAAATAATTGCATCTTCTAATGTCTTAGCAGTGCTCTATCATGGTAAATACACAGGGATTAACAAGATTAGCAAAACCTGATTTGGAGCTGAATAGCTCCCAACATATTGTTTAGTAATGTAAACCTTGGTGAATCTGCAATAACTATTTAAGAAAGATTTTTTTTCCTTGTCCAGCATTATTACCAAAATATAAAAATGCACAATGGTCCCCCAAAGAAACTAAACATACAAATAACAAGAAAGTATAATACTGTGCCTAATTTTGCTGCAGTAGTACAGTACAGGGGTTGAAAGAGATCGTGTCTTCCCACCTGAGTGGGGTTAGCAATGTTGAGGCCAATAGAGTTGAACAAATGAATGGCAATCGGTATCAAGGAAGCACTCGGGTCTGCATTTCAGGGAGATAATCCAGTGACTTACATAAGAATAAGTACTTTATGATCATATTTGTTTATCAATCCTTGCTGTTGCATGTTGACTCTACTCTAAGAAAGACAGTGCACAGGGTATGCCTCTTGAAAGAAGTGCATTACAGTAATCTAATCTGTTATAGCCTAATATTTTATTTGGTACAGATAAATGATATATTTTTGTCTAATCTTACCAACACTGGTAACTGATACCGATAACTGGCTAATCACTGAGCTCTACAAATCTAAAGTGAAACTGTTGTTGGTAACTTCACTTCTTTTTCTGCAGCAACACATTATAAAATGCAGACAGTGAGACACCAGCAAGGTAGCACCAACTTGGGAGTAGTGAGGTTAAAAGCAGTGAATGAGCTGAGAAAATCTCTCGCCCTCCTGTATTTAATGCAGTCATCGCTAATATTGTAGTAGTTATGTCTGTCTCTGGAGCTGCTGAGTTTGAGTATTGACTAAAGACTAAAAATCAGCCATAATATATCAACCAGAATTGACACTTGACCAATTTCTGATGTCATGATTTTTAATGAACATTACTTGATACCGATTTGTTAATCAATATATCATGGATCTCTAATATAAATTCTAATATAAATCAAGTCAACTCAGTTTATTTATAAAGCACATTTAAAAGTATTTACCAAAGTGCTGTACAACACATTAAATATACACTGTTCATAAATTCCTACCATAAAATATACAAAAATGTATCCAATAATATCACTGTGCATAGAATCCAACAATATAATACAGTGTAATAATGACATTCATCGACATGTGGCACTGAGAACAAAATGGACACTACAGTCAGGACAGGGAAACAGACCGCCCAACAGGGACTTGTTGCAAGCAGACACAAGAGAGGACCATGTGTGATGACCAGCCAAAGGCTACTGTAGATCATCGATGATAGGGGAAAACAATATACAAAACACGGTAATCTAGACCAGACATGACACTAATGGAGTCAGGAAGTGAACATAGGTGCGGCTAGGGGACAACAGGAAAAGCGGGGTGGACATACAGGACAGGACAGACCAGTAAGACAGAGACATGAACATGGGATACGGGGAAGAAAAGACAGGGCAAGGGAACCAGAAAAGCGGCATCAGGGTTCGAAAGGACAGCTGAGCGAGGGGAGGCTCTTGAACTTTTAGCATTGGGTGACATCGAGGGAATGACCAGCGGGCCGGCACTCGAGGTAGCTGGGACCGGAGTACGAGGAAGACCCTCCGGGACCTGCTGGTGCATAGGCACCTGTAGGGAGGGGACAGGTTGCAGGCCCCAGGGACCCCTGGACTGGAGACAGAGGGCACCCCAGAGACGGCAGAGTAGGAGAGTGCCACCGGGACTGCCAGGCCAGGACACAAGGGTGGTGGGGAGACAAGGGGGGAGAGCCAGGTACTGTAGGACTCAGGGCTGGAGGTCAACAAACTAGCAGGATGGGGCTGGCGAGGCAGAGGTGGGCAACATGCAGGCGAGCAGGTATGTGACGAGGTGACGGCCGCAGGTGAGCAGGAGACGAGCAGGGCAGAGCCTCTGGGATAGTCCAACTGGGGCTTCCAGGTACGGTCAGAGTCAAGCTGGGGCGTTCGGGAACAGGAAGTCAAGCTGGGCACTAGTGGAATGGTGAAGGCTTAACTAAGGCTGGGCGCTTGCAGGGCAGCGGAGGCCTCACTGGGGTCTGATGCTTGTGGGGCAGCGAAGATCTCACCGGGGCCTTCCATTTTTTATTTACAGTACCCCCACCACAGGAACCTTTTTCAAGAACCAGGGACTTTAATCTGAAGTCAGCCTGATTATAGTTGCTGGGAGGTAGTTCCTAAACCTTTTTGTAGTCCCTATTGTAGAGTAGGTATTATATGCTTGACCAAGAACTACTGGGTGGAGCTTATAGTGGTAAAGTTTGCTGACTGGTTGAGCACAAGCACCAGTGTTAACTTGGAAGCTATACTGTGGTACAGGGAGATGGAAGTAGTGGAGCAAAAATTGCAAAAAGCAGACAGAATTAATTATGTTAAATGTATTAATGAATTCCTTTTTGATTGTATCTCCATATTTCTGATTTGGAAAATTTGATCGATAACATACATACTTTTTTCTAATATTTCCTGGGCCAACAATGAAATTTGCAAGCCTTTAGCAGGATGGTGTTACATTTTTTTGTTCTGTGGAAAATGAAACATTGATCTGTTGGCCCGATTTAATAATGAACTATAAACATGTCATAGGCCTTATAAGTAAGAAATAGAAATGCGATTTATGCCATATTTTCTGCTTATGCAATCAATCCCCCCAATGTGAAATGGCTAACGAAACAACTTGTTCATCCTCCATTGCTTTAGGGTGGCAATGTAATTCAATATGAAATCACCATCCATCCATCCATCCATCTGTTATTTTCTGCTTGTTCTCGGTTGGGTCATGGGGGCAGCAGTCTAAACAGGGATGTACAGACCTCCCTTTCCCCAGCCACCTCCTCCAGCTCTTCCAGAGGAATACCAAGATGTTCCCAGGCCAGCCTAGAGATAACCCAGCATGTTTGCTCTGGGCTTTCCTCCTGGTTGGACATGCCTGATACACCTCCCAGGGAAGCATCCAGAAGGAAACACGTTCCTGAACCTCCTAAGTCTTTTGATGTGTAAGAGCAGCGGCTCAGCTTTGAGCTCCTCTTGAATGTCTGAACTGTTCATCTCTGAAGTTGAGCCCAGACACCCTGTGAAGGAGGCCCATTACTGTGAAGGAGGCCCATTTCTGCCACTTCCATGATCTCATTCTTTGAGTCTCTACCCAAAGCTTCTAACCTTAGATGAGAGTAGAAACATAGATCAACTGGTAAATCAATAGCTTTGCCTTCTGGCTCAGCTCTTTCTTTACCACAACAGAATGGTGGTGAATGATGATGAGAATGGCTTTGCAGTGGCCGCTCTGAGGCCAAAATGGTGCTTTCTATGTATTTATTATTTTTGTTCTATACACTACTTGACTAGGTGCATGGATGTTGGAACAACTGGTGTTCATGTTTATCATCATCAGACACTCCTGTAGTACAGATGAGCTCCGTGAAGCACTGCATGCACTGCATGACCTTGAACCTCTACGTGGAGAAGGCCCTCAGTCCTGAGTGTTATCTGATGTCCCTGGCCGGGGGATGCACCATCATAAACAGTGTGCGCAGAGGTAGAAACGCCGCAAAAGAGCCAGCATCTGTGCTGGGCTCTAAGCCTTCTTATCCTGCTATCCCTTCACTCTTTCTCTCCAACATGCTCCCTGGACAATAAATTGGATTGTATCTGACTCCAGCAAACTACACTACGTGAGTTTAGAGACTGCTGCATCTTTATTTTCACAGATGGATAAAATAGCTCAGCAACAGAGTGCTGGACACCCCCATTCAGCTAGACGGGCTTATCTCATTCCAGGCCGACAGGAACGCAGCCCTGTGCGGTAAAGCTTGCGGTGGCATGTGTGTTTACATCAACACAAAATGGTGCACAAACTCCGTATTTGTCTCAAGATTCTGCTCATTGTTTGTAGAATTTGTAACTGTTAGATGCAGACACTTTTATTTGCCACAGGAATTTAGCACTGTTTTCATTATCAGAATATATATTCCTCCCAGTGCTACTACTAAAGAAGCGCTTGGTGAACTGTACAGAGATATAAGCAAGAGGAAGATCATCCTTCTGCCCAGTGACCAGGTGCTGTGTCTGACCTCTGCCACCGTGAGGAAAACTCTATACATGTACTCTATGCAGACCCACAGAAGGCTACTGGACCAGATAATATCCCTGGAAGAGTGCTCAGAGAATGTTCAGACTAGCTAGCAGATGTTTTCACAGACATCATTAACATCTCCTTGAGCCATAGTTCCATAGTCTTTCAAGACCACCACTATTGTCTCCATGCTGAAGAGATCTTCAGCGTCCGGCCTAAACAACTTCCGTCCCGTTGCACTCACACCAATAATTGTGAGGTCCTTTGAGAGGCTCATCATGAGGCACATCAAGACCCTGCTGCCCTCCTCTCTAGACCCTCTGCAATTTGCATATCACCTCAACCGTTCCACAGATGATGCCATAGCCACCACCCTCCATCTGGACCTTGCACCACCTGTACAATAAAGACATTTATGTTTGAATGCTGTTCAAAGACTTCAGTTCAGCATTCAGGACAATCATTCCACAGCAGGCCTGCTGGCCCTGAACTGCTCTCTTTGTACTGATCTTTTGATCCTGGATTTTCTAACTGAGAGTCCCTCAGTCAGTCCGGATTGAGTGCAAAACTTCCAGCACCATCACACTGAGAACTGGAGCCCCCAGGGCTGTGTGCTCAGTCCACTGCTGTTGCTCTGATGACTCACAACTGTGCAGCAAGGCACAATTCGAATCACATCATCAAGTTTGCTGATGACACGACTGTGGTGGGTCTCATCAGTAAAATTGACAAGTCAGCATACAGAGAGGAAGTGCAACGACTATCAGCCTTGTACAGAGCCAACATCCTGTCTCTGTATGTAGACAAAACAAAATAAATGGTTGTCAACTTAAGAAGAACATGGAGTGACCACTCTCCACTGCCCATCTACAGCTCATCAGTGGGGATCATCAAGAATACCAAATTCCTTGGTGTCCATCTGGTGGAGAGCCTCACCTGGTCCCTCAGCACCAGCTCCATAGTCAAGAAAGCACAGCAGCGCCTTTACTTTCTACAGAAGCTGAGAGAAGCCCATCTCCCACCACCCAGCCTCACAATATTTCACAGGGGAACTATTGAAAGCATACTGAGCAGCTGCATCATGGTCTGGTTTGAGAAGTGTATCACCTTGGTTTGCAAGATCCTACAGCTGAGAAGATCATTGAAGTCTCTTTCCCCTCCATCATGGACAATCACACCACATGCTGCATCCACAAAGCCACCAACATTGTTGATGACCCCACCCACCCCTCAAATTGTCTTGTCACCCTCCTACCGTCTGGAAGATGGTACCGGAGCATTCAGGTCTTCGCAACCAGACTCAGAAACATGATGGGCTAAGTCTGTGTGCCATAATCACAAGGTCGCAGGTTCAAACCCAGCCTCAGCATGTCTGTGGGTCCTTGAGCAAGGCCCTTAACCCCCAGCTCCCTGGGCGCCTCAACAGGTGGCAGCCCTTAGCGGACAGCTTGCTCTACAAAAAGAGCAAGTTGAGGGAGGTGTAAAAATAATTTCCCCACGGGGATCAATAAAGTTCCATTGTTATTGTTGTTAATACCACACACACACACACAGGTTTGTAATTATATCTTTGTGGGGACTCTCCATTCATTGCTATGGGGAAAACTCTAATCACAGCATGACAACATTAACCCCTACCCAGCCCTGACCTTAACCATAAGCAACCAAACAAAACAAAGCAACTTTGAGCATTTTTGTTTTTTTGATTGCATTCACAGATTTTGGTGGAGGCCTCAAAATGGTGCCCACGTTGTCGAAAAAACAGGTTTTTATTAGATAGTGGGGGATATTTGGTCCCCACAAAGTAATATAAATCTAATCCGCACACACCCATTAGCACCATTATTTAACTACTACTTACTGTTTTATTGTTACCATGTTTACAATTACTTTAATTTTTTTTATTGCCACCTCATTGCCCAGCGAAAATGTGCCTTATTTGTATTGGGTTTACTGTCATGGTTTGTGCTCATCAGTGTCAGTAGTCAGGTTCTTTTGTACTATCCTGCAATGGTTGCACAGGTTCTGCACCCTATACACTCTACATTCCTAAGCTGTTATGTGTTAGTCTTGTGCTAAGATGCAACCCTTGGTTGATCAGAAGGACAGTGCAGATTATAGAAAAAGAGCCAAGGAAACTATTCAAAACCATTAAAACTGATCTCCAAGGTTGAGGTAGGTCACTTTCTGATCTCACCATCCATCATATTTTGAATAATAATGGGCTCCATGGAAGAAGACCCAAGATGGCTCCACCATTGACAGAAAAATATAAAAAAGCCAAAGTGAAGTTCATCAAAATGCATATTGACAAACCCCAAATGTCCTTTATACTGATGAGACAAATCTGGAGCTTTTTGGCCAATCACATCAGCTCTATGTTTACAGAAGGAAAAATTAAGCTTTAAAAGAAAAGATCACCAAACCTACTGTGAAACATGGAGGGGCTCAGGTTTGTTTTGGGGCTGCTTTGCTGCATCTGGCAGAGTGAACCTCAAATCTGTGCGGGACACAATGAAGTCTCAAGGCTACCAAGGCATCCGGGAGCGAAACACACTGTCCAGTGTCAGACAGCTCAGCCTCAGTTGCAGGTCATGGGTCCTCAAACAGGATAATGACCCAAAACTTAAGGCTAAAAGCACTGAAGAATGGCTGAGAAAAACACCTTGGACTATTCTTAAATGGCCCTCTATGAGTCCAATTAATCCTACTGTAATTGAACATCTATGGAAAGATCTGAAAATTGCAGTGTGGAGACGCCGCCCTTCAAACCTGAGACAGCTTGAGCAGTTCACTCAGGAAGAGTGAGCCAAACTCCTTGTTGGCAAATGCAGGCGTCTCATTGTGAAGTACAAAGATCACTTGTTGCCAGTGATTGCTGCAAAAGGTGGTGCCACAAAATAATAAATTAAGAGTACCATCTTTTGTGTCCGTGCCATTTTAATTTGTTTAATCATATGAAATATTCAACTGAATTAACAATCAAAAGCAAAGTCTGATTTGTGTTAAATATGGAATAAACAATAAGGGATGCCACTAAATTTGTGTCATTTTCAAGTTTGGAGATAGTTGTGTTTTTTGTGAAAGGGTACCAACAAATTTGTCCACTTCTGTATCTATTGTGCCTCCACAGTACATGTATTCTGTTCTGCAATAAGTAACATTTTTGATATCTGCAGTGCTGGCAGGTCAGGCTACACTGAAAATGTGGCAAGACCATGCTAGCAAGGGAATATGGTAAACACTTGGTGAAAATGGTAACAATGCAGCTGGTGCTCAGTGATTTCAAATTAAGCTTTAGAGTTTAGACATTGCCATTTGCTCCAAAGGGTACATTATACTGTATTTTACATTAATAAACCTACTGTTGTTCGAGTTTAAGTAAAGTGTTATTATAAAAACGTTATAATAATGGGGGAAAAAATTCTGTGATTTTCTAGCAGACAGGCCGAATCTCACGCACTAACAGCAAAGCATTCCTGGCTTACAGCTCCTCATGATTATGCTGACCTTATCCAGGTCTGAGTATACCAAGTAAAGTACACAATAACATTTTCCTTCAGGTGTGAGTACACTCTGTAAGATGAGATGAGATAAACCTTTATTAATCCTACATTTGGGAAATTTGCATTGTTAAAACAGCCAAAGGGCAGTACAGGACTAAATGCAGCATTACTATACAGTCTTAAAATAAAACAAAACTATACAATAAACAAAGAATATAAAATAAAAATATGTGATATACATATATGTATAGAAAGTATATGATTGAAAATAAATAGCAGCAGGAATTGAATGTTTGGCAGCAGAAGAAATGGCAATATTTAAGCATTGCACAGCCTGTTTTATGAGAAAGATCATTACACTCTATCAGTCCTTGATTTGTGCATGTACATGTTTGTATGTGTGTCCACACTAGTATTTTACAGACAGCATGAGTACACTCCTAGTAAAGTACATACCGTGTTTCCCCGATTATAGGACATCCCCAACAATTAGGGCACCCCCCATTTTTTAAAAATCGGTCAGAATTAGGCACCCCCCGCAAATAAGGCCCCCCC
>JAODKF010000147.1:22725900-22740772 GCA_026779585.1 Mormyrus proboscirostris
GAAAATAAGACCTGGGCATATTTTGGCATTTCAAAAAATATAAGACAGTGTCTTATCATCGGGGAAACACGGTAGTAGAATTTTCCTGCAAGTGTAAGTATGCTCTGTAAATAAAGTGCACAATAGTATCTTCCAGACTATGTACCAAATTGAAGTGGGTTTAGGAAGCAATGACAGATTGACTTTTCTAAGGGTCCTGGATTGACATCATCAAATGCCCCCCCCCCCCCAAGGTGGCCATTTGAGCTATTTTATGCAGCTGAAAGAGAAGGGAATTAAAAATGATGGAGCATCAATAATCTGCTAATCAAAGAGCAGGGTGCCAGAGGTAAAGGTGGGCAACTTTTGAGTATCTTGCAGACAGATCGATTGGCCAAATTCCGCTGTAGCCCTAAGCTGCAGCCAAGGATAGCCTACGCGTCACTCTGCCCCCGAGGCTATGGTTAGTTTTTGAACTTTTCCATACATTTGTTAAATTGTGTTCTTTCCACATCTTCCCACAGTTTTCATACCACTCTAGTGGGATAGTATCAAAGACACAGGACAAGTAATGCTAGTCTTGTATCTTTGTACCATTTACTTCTTCTGTTATGCTACTTTTTTTGCAGTTTGCTTGGCAGTAACCCAACCATTGCCACTAGTCTCAAATGTTTGGGTAGCGTGAAGTTAAGAATAGTCCATCACAGCTGGGATGGGGGGCAACTTTGTCTATACTGATAATGTCACTAAAGTACAAATAACAGAAATGATGCTAGAAGTTAAATAACCTTATTATATTATATCCATACATGCAATTTCTGGGTCTTCATGGGGCCCCTAGGTTTTGGGGGCCAGCCTGCTGCCTACACTTCCCTTATGATAAGTCCGCCCCTGATAGGAAGTCATAGTAGTCATAGTAGCGTGGGTCATTATGGACACTGAAACCCCCTCTTTTGGGCATAGGGTCTATGCAGGAGGTTTTTCAGGGGGGTGTGTGTGTGGAGGTGGGGGGGGTGTTCTTTTTGTCAGTAAGTTAAATGTGGCTGCAGAGCCTCTCCCCACTGAAATGTTTGGCTTTTAAGCTCCCTACAGTCTTGCCCATGCACATCCATCCTAACGGTCTTCTCAGCTGAGTGGTGGAGCAGCACACATCAGAAACAGGAGTAGAGACTGTTGAGGGAGTCAGTCAGGTGGGGTGTTACACTGATCTCGTCACAGGGAAGGCACCTTTGCCTGCATGACGAGCAGATTTATCTCTTTTGATCTCTCCTGGTTCCTTCATTTACCAGGGCCATCCCTATTACTGCAGCCAGTGATCTTCCACACCCCTTTCCATACTTCCTTCATAATGTTAATCTCCAGCTTCTCCACTCCATCGTTGTGTTATTTTACTACTTCTCCTTTACAGTCTTCCTTATTATATATCTTTGCATGCACTAGCTAAAGTGAAGGAGGCAACAAAATTACATACATCAGGGTTCCCAAATTTCGGTCCTGAAGGGCCAGATTCCAAAACAGTTTGCAGATAGATTTCCCTACTCAGACACGCCTGCTACTGGGAATTTGCTGACTAAGATGTGTTTGAGCAGGGAAATTGGCAACCTGGGTTGGATTCCAGGACCAGAATTGGGGAACTCTGGTACATATCCTTCATGCACAGGACATGTCCTATGTCTTGCACCTTGCTTACTCTGTGAAGTCGTGTAGTGTTATGTAAACAGTGGTGTGATCGAAGTCCCCAGAGATTGCCATGCATAAACTAGGGTGTTGTGTTGTATATGTGAAAATATGCAATTGAGGAGTACTTAATATCATATACACTCATTAATGGTTGAATGCAAATGACAATGTAATCTGCATGAGAGCTTTCACAGCTGGTAGTATGGTCTCAGACACAGAGCTAGCAGTTCCAAGGAATATCTGAGGAACATATATTGTTTTTTCATAGTCACATCCTTCGGATTACATCACTTCCAGTTAATTAAAAAATGGCACCACATGTAGAAAAAGCAAAAGAAATCTGAACTCCTTGACAGATACTGCCATCTACAGTGCTATCTCGATGCTTGATACTCGAAGTCATATTAATCAAACTTAAGCTCAAATTATCAAAGCTAAATAAAGAGAACGTATTTTAACTTTGTGGGAAATGGACTTTATATTGTCTTGAGATTAGATAAGTGATTGATCGATGAGCACTATAAATTAGTTCTTAGACACAGAATGATTAAGATAAATTCATTGATCAAACACAGGTAAAATCAGTATACAAACTTTGGTGTCAGATAGACTTCAGAAATGTTGTCTGTGTCTTACAAGTCATTACTAATTTTACTGGTGAAAAAAAAACTGATGGTTTAATAACAAGGTTTAATAATAATAATAATGATAATAATAATAATCATAGTAATGTGTTTGAGATGTTTTAGTGTATTTGGAAGTGTTTAAGTATTTTATATGCATAGAAAGGTAAAATATATACTATCCGCTACAACAAACATTAAACTAACTGAGGCTGAATTGGAATCAAACGTACCTGATCTGTCTTACCTATAAATTTGGCTTAAACAAAGACTGCAAAAGACTTGGAGACAGAGTGAGGTTCCGCAAGTTAGGGTGCTACAACTATGATCAGAATGTTGCTGGTTCAAATCCTGGTGTTAGCTGAGTGTGGCTGGCTTTTGTCAGCAGACATACCACCTGCAGTTCAGACTAGGTAATGCATCTGAAATTAAGCAGGTTTGGGCCTGGCTGGTAGTTGGATGGGAGACCAACTAGGAAAGCTGGGTTGCTGCTGCTACTGTTATTGAAGTTGGTGTGGCCAACAAGTTAGTCCATTATCCTTTGAATGAGACATAAAACAGAGAACCTGACTTTTGGAGCTCGTAATAGATCCCTGGGAATCTTTAAAAAGAGTAGGGGTGGTGCCCAAACGTCCTGGCTAAAGTCACCTACTGTGACCCTTTCATATCTTCTAATCTGTGAATTCTCTCCTGCCCCTTCACCACCATAGCTCTTGTGTGGTGAGCGTACTGGTGCAGAATGGCTGCTGGCACATCATCCAGGTGGGGGCTACACAGTAGTGGTGTCAGAAGTGGCTCCCCATTGTTTGTGTGAAGTGCTTTGTCTGTCTTGAAAAGCACTATATAAATGTAACCTTCATTCTTTCATTCACTGGTGGCCCCTGACCCTAATTGCACCAGGGACTGGATCTCGCTTTCTCAAAAATGATATGGCTTTCTATAAAAGTACCTGTTAAATAGGTTAAATTTAAATAAATGGCAATAAATGTAGCTGGGCCTTGTCAGACAGTAAGTAACGTGTAGCAAGCCTTATTAGTATGAAACTGGAAATGGTCTATCCCTAACAACGGGCAGTTTTGTACATTACAAAAATACAGAATTAGATATTTATCTCATTCAGTTAGCATCTCATTCAGTTAGCATGATGTGCCTCATGGAGAGCCAGGTGACGTAGACAAAAAGACAATTTCCCCACAGGAGCTACAGTATTTTATTCTCATGACAAAATATGCACATTCACAGCATATACATAAATGTTACTTCAACTAAAACAGAATATCACTCATCAAGTAAATATAAACCCTACAGATATAAGGACAATGACTCATGAAAAGAACAAATAAAGAACTTTCACAGTGCTGAACTACGTATTTGAATATCAAAACACACCATAACACTTTCTTCCATAGAGTTCCAAGTAACACAGTACAGTCACCCCATGACATTCATGAGGGTTAGAAGTTGAACATCACTGCGAATGTGAAAATGTGCAAATAATACTTGGGCCCATCACTGAAAATGCAAAATTAATAGCACTGAAAAAAGAAACATGACACTCCATGACGCTGACTCAAACACAGTTAACGCGCGTGACTCAGGCTGGTTGACACTCCATGACGCTGACACAAACACAGTTAACGCGCCTGACTCAGGCTGGTTGACACTCCATGACGCTGACACAAACACAGTTAACACGCGTGACTCGGGCTGGTTGACACTCCATGACGCTGACACAAACACAGTTAACGCGCGTGACTCGGGCTGGTTGACACTCCATGACGCTGACACAAACACAGTTAACGCGCGTGACTCAGGCTGGTTGACACTCCATGACGCTGACTCAAACACAGTTAACACGCGTGACTCAGGTTGGTTGACACTCCATGACGCTGACACAAACACAGTTAACGCGCGTGACTCAGGCTGGTTGACACTCCATGACGCTGACACAAACACAGTTAACGCGTGTGACTCAGGCTGGTTGCCAAGATGAGCTCCGTACGTAAGTGAGATGCAGAGATCACACAGTTATTTTTTTCCACAAAAATAAATGCATTTAATATTAAATATATAGCATGTACTTACACTAACAAACCAATGGTTTTAAGATTAAAATAAATTATGTTTGGTTTTCACATTATTTGTTATTGTTGTATGGTCTTAGTTGATATAAGCTATAGATATACTTATACATATCTAATTTAAAGACATGACCCACTGTACATTTAAGGTTTGATCCACTTTACCTTCAGAGAGTTTATAAGGATTTCTAAAATTTAATGAAAAACCAAAACTAATGCTGGCAAAATATTATAATTACAGGCATATTACAGCCACATATAGGCAGGACCATAAATATTTTTACAGAGACAAAGTTTTTTAATTTTTAAGTTCTGTACATTACCACAAAAAATTTTAAAACAAACAAGTCAAATGCAATTGAAGTGCAGACTTTCAACTTTAATTCAGGGTAGAACAAAAACGTTGCATAAAAATGGGGAACTAAAGTAATTTTTCTACACAATCTCCTCCTTTCAGGGGCTCAAAAGTAACTGGACAAATTAATATAACTGCAAATAAAATGTTTCATTCTAATACTTAGTTGAAAACTAACTGCCTGAAGTCTTGAACTCATGGACATTTCAATGCTCTGCCAGGCCTTTACTGCAGCAGCTTTCAGTTGCTGTTAGTTTGAGAGTCTTTCTGTCTGTAGTTTAGTCTTTAGCCAGTGAAATGCATGCTCAATGGGGTCAGGTGACTGACTTGGCCATTCGGGAATATTCCACTTTGCTTTAATAAAGTCCTGGGTTGCTTTTGCTGTGTGTTTTGGGTCATTGTCCATCTGTACTATGATAGCATGATGTCTCTGAACACTGGCTGCTTCCATCCTGTGTCACATCATCAAGAAACACTAAAGACCCAGTGCCACTGGCAGCTATGCATGCCCAAGCCATCACACTGCCTCCAACACGTTTTACAGATGATGCAGTGTTCTTTGGATCATAAGCTGTTCCAGCCCTTCTAAATACTTTTTTCTTTCCATTATTCTGATATAGGTTGATCTTGGTTTCATCTGTCCAAAGAATGCTGCTCCAGAACTGTGCTGGCTTTTTTAGATGTTTTTTTTGCAAAGTCCAATCTAGTGTTTCTATTCTTAAGGCTTATGAGTGGCTTGCATCTTGCAGTGAACCCTCTGTATTTGCTTTCATGCAGTCTTCTCTTTATGGTACACCTGGATATTGATACGCCTACCTCCTGGAGAGTGTTGTTCAATTGGTTGGCTGTTATGAAGGGATTTCTCTTCACCATAGAAATGGTTCTGCGATCATCCAACACTGTTGTCTTCCGTGGACGTCCAGGCCTTTTTGCGTTGCTGAGTTTAGCAATGCTTTCTTTCCTTCTCAGGATGTACAAAACTGTGGATTTTGCCCCTTTTAATGTTGTGGCAATTTCTCAAATAGTTTTTTTCTGTCTTCGCAGCCTAAGGATGGCCTGTTTCACCTGCATACTGAGTTCCTTTGACCGTATGTTGTATGTTCACATCTCAATCTTCCAAATGCAAACAAGACACCTCAAATTAACTCCAGGCCTTTTATCTGCTTAATTGATAATGAAAGAATGAAGGAATTGCCCAAACCTGTCCATGAAATAGCTTTTTAGTGAATTGTCCAATTACTTTTGGCCTCCTTAAAAATAGGGCGGCACATGTTAATGAGCTGAATCTCCTAAACCCTTTATCCAATTTGAATGTGGAAACTCTAAAATGAAATATGAGTCTGCACTTTATGTCTATGCCAATTGTATAACTTCAATCGGAATATATTTAATTAAACAGGTAAAATAGTAGAACTTTTTTTTTTTCTTTTTCTTTATGGAACTTTATTGATCCCCATGGGGAAAACTTGTATCAGTGCCCAAATATATATGGACCTAACTATATTTAAAAACAAAAGAATTGACAATCAAAAAAATAAACCTTTCAGATATCACAATCTTTCTAAATTTAAACAAGATGCATTGTACAGAGCCCCTGAAGGGATATGTGCAAAAAAATAAAATGCTCTTACTGTCACGTGCGCATGGGAAGATTTCCAGAAAACACTCGGTGAACACAATTTCCCGTGGCATCCACATATGCCAGTTAAAACCCTATCATTCAAAGAAGAAGCCATATTTGAACATGATTCAGAAGCACCAATGTCTTCTCTGGGCCAAAACTCATTTAAAATGGTCTGTGGCTAAGTGGAAAGCTGTTCTGTGGTCAGATGAATCTAAATCTGAAATTCTTTTTGGAAAGCAAGGACACCGTGTCATCTGGAGTAAAGAGGAGAAGGACCACCCAGCATGGTATCAACACTCAGCCAGCATCTCTGATAGTATGGGGTGCATTAGTACATATGGCAGGGGCAGCTTGCATATCTGGAAAGGCACCATCAATGCTGAAAGATACATCCAGGTTCTAGAGCAACATATGCTCCCATCCAGACAACATCTCTTTCAGGGAAAACCTTGCATTTTCCAACATGACAATGCCAAACCACACACTGCATCAATGACAACATCATGGCTTCGTAGGAGAAGGGTCCGGGTACTGAACTGGTCTGCCAGAGGCGCAGATCTTTTACCCACTGAGAACAATTGGCGCATTATAAAACGAAAAATATGATACAGAAGATCTAGGATAGTTGAGCAGCTATAATCCTGTATCAGACAAGAATGCGACAACATTCTTCTCCCAAAATTTGAGTAACTGATCTCCTCAGTCCCTTGATGTTTACAGACTGTTGTTAAAAGAAGAGGGAATGATGCAACACAGTGGTAAATATGGGCTTGTCCCAAGTTTTCTGAGACGTGTTGCTGCCATGACATTCAAAAGAACCTTATTTTTCCATTAAAATGATACATTTTCTCAATTTAAACATTTGATATGTTGTCTTTGTTCTGTGTTTTGCTTTATGAGATTTCCATATCATTGGATTCTGTTTTAATTTACAATTTGCACAATCTCACCACTTTTTTGGAGACCGAGTTGAACATTATCAGCCAGTGATAACATTATCTACTGTACATTCTTTGACATTAAGAATGGAAAAATTCCTACACTGGCAGTTGCTGCATTATTAGCCAAAACCAAAGCCAGCATTTGATTGCATGATGTTGTTTGTTTTAAGCTATTTTATGCAATTTTATACTTTCACTCAACAATTGAAATGGCTTTTTGTTGTCGCTGCAGGCTTTTCTGTCCTGTGGATAGCTAGATAAATAGAAATGTTCATTATATATTATTGTTTCCTTGTCATTTTACTTCCAGTAATAGCCTTACTTTGCATGCTTACTTTGGCAGGCTTATGTTGCAAATGTCAAGATAGCAGCATGTTAAGTTGCGGTGACCTCTCTCAAAACTTTGATGCTAAAATGTGGTTCTAGTGGGCTTTCGTACTAAACGTATGCTCACGTGGGTACCGGAACAACTGATGCACATGTATATCACCACACTAGTGGTGTTCAGAGACTGCTGTGTTTTTGTTCTTACAGATACATGGGCTCATTGATGGTGTCCCAGATAACGGCATGCTAACGTTCCATTAGGACAGAATCAAAGCTCAAGGAGGGGGCTAATGTGTTTTCATCAATACAGATTGGTGTAGGAATGCTGTGCTGGTCTTTAGTTACTGCTCACCACTGTAGGAATTTATGACTGTTTGTGGCAGACCATTTTATTTATCACATGAATTCACTGCCGTACTCACTATCATGCCATACATCCCACCCAGCGCTGACGCTGACAAGGTGCTGGCTGAACTTTACGGAGCCAAAAGTGAGCACCAAAACGCACACCCAGGTCAGATCAGGTCAGCTTGGGGAGCATGCGCCGATGGCAGCGCATTGCTCTTCCCACCACATGGCGAAACTACTCCGGATCCTGGCCAGCGACCCCCAAGCCAGACAAACAGTCCAGTCCCACCCTCCAGAAATGGCCATCCATCTGCCGCAGCCAGGTTTCACGTGGGCGTCCCCTTGGCCTGGTCCAGCTGCTTGGATCCTCAGCAATGAGGATCCTGCGGGCCGGATCACCCTCAGGGAAACGCGCCACATGGCTGCAGTCCCATAACTGTGGCTCCCTCACAATGCAGGTAATGTGCCTCATTTGGGACTCCCCTAGCAACCGCTCATTCCACACAAAGTCAAACCAGCGATACCCAAGGATTCTTTGAAGAGACACAGTACCAGTCCAGAGTCCAGTCTTCGTTTCAGCTCACTGGCTAGCATACATGTCTCAGTGCCACACAGCAACACAGGGAGCACAAGGACTCTAAAGACTTGGACCTTCATCCTCTTGCAAAGATATCGAGAATGCCACACACCCCTTTCCTGTGACCTCAGGACCCTCCATGCTTTTCCAGTCCGTCTGCTGATTTCATAGAAAGAGTCACCAGAGACATGAATGTTACTTTCGGGGTAGGAAAATTTTTTGACAAGTTCGACATTCACCCCGCAGACAGAAACACTCCTGATGGCTGTGCCTAAGAAGTCATTAAAAGCCTGCATCTTGGTCTTTATCTAGGACACCCGCAATCCCAGGCACTCAGTCTTTCGAGGGCCCTGAACAGAGCCTCCACTGACTCCACTAAGATTATCACATTGTCGGCAAAGTCGGCACACCCAGACAGACTGTTTATTGTAGTCAGTGGTTTCAACCACACAAATCTCAAGTCAGTATGTGAACTATATTATGAGGGGTATGAACGTTCTGGACTGTGTCTGTACAAACATTACTGGTGCATACTGTGCTGAAACCACCCTCACCTTGGCTAACCAGACTACTGTATTTCCCCAAAGATAGGTCCCGTATACGTTAATTTTACAAACCTGCGTATAGGGTGCAGCTTGCTTAAATGGAGCGGCCTATCTAAAAACATGAAAACGCATTCACTAAAAGTATAATTCAGTGCACAAAAAGACAACATACCCAAATGATTCATTGAATTTGAATGTACTGTTTACTTTAAGTATTGTTTACTTTAAAAAATCATAGATAGTGACAGTGTTCATAGATACAGTTAAAATAAGTTAGTCCACTGTTCGAAAACTTTGAAAAGCATATGAATGAATTGTCCGAAAGACTAAAAAATAATGTCAATTAAGAATGACGCCATCATTGGCTCAGTGATGATGTTCTGTCACTTAGTGCTGCTGCGTCCAGCCTCTTCTTCACTTTAGTCTCTTTCAGAGTCGTTGCTGCAATGTAAAAACTGAACTTTTTCAGGCCTTTGCTACATTACATTACATCCTAGTATATAATACAAGCTAGGAAAAAAAGCTAAATTTAACAGAAATAAAAGGAACAAAATTTTACTGTTGGCTGGGAAAAGTTTGTTTGAACGACTGGAGGGTGGGGATACTGCAGTACAGGCATGTCAATCATCTGTCTACAAGTCAATTCTTCAGTATAAAATTAACAACACTGAAATACTAAAATTATTAGGCTTACCTTTCTTCAAATCCTTCAAAATCAAATCGTAATCGTTGTCATCATCACCAAACAACTCAACTGCAAAACGTGCTGCTTTCCTGTCACTGACATCAGGCACGTGACCAGTATCCCTCTCGGATATTGCAGATGTTGCTTGTGTTGTTGGTAGGCTTGTAGGTGGAGGAAGCTGGCTTTGTGAAAACCGTCCTATATGCTTTCTGGTTTCACGTCGTCCTATGCCGAAATTGCCCTTTCGCATGCTTTACTGTACGTCGCGCGTCGCTGGCGGCCGGGCGGAGTGAATGAACACCGCGGCTAATAACACGGGGCAGCTTGTCTTAGAGTCTTAAAACATAAATGAGCATTTACTGCGGCTTGTAAAATGGGGCGGCCTATAATGTGGGGTGGCTTATCATTGGGGAAATATAAGATATCTCTTATGCTGTTCCCAGCATACGAATCGCTTGTCAGACATGCCAAGCTCATTCTCTGTGCTTCAGGACTCTTTTGGACGTATTCAGGGAAGCTACAACCTACGGCAGCTCTACCGACCTGGAGGAGTACATGGTGTCAGTCACCAGCTACATCAGGAAGTACATGGACGTTACTGTCTCCAGGACCAGCATCACACTCCCCAACCAGAAACCATAGATGGCTGCAGAGGTGCATGTGCTGCTGAGAACAAGACGCTGCCTTTGAGTTGATGATAATGCTGCCCTGAGAACAGCAAGGGCCAACATGTTCAGAGAATCCACAGCCACTTCCAAAACCCTGGGGATGTACAATGCATGTGGCCGGGCATCCAGGCCTTCACCAACCACAGGTGTCTCCACCTGCCTGGAACAGTGAGCCCTCCCTTCCAAATGGGCTCAATCACTTCAATGCATAGTTCGAGGCACCGAATGATACAACAGTGACGAAGACCACCCCGCCCCCCCAATGACCAGGTGTTCCTGGCCACGGCTGATGTGAGGAGAATTCTGCTCAGAGTCAACCCACGGAAGGCCATTGGACCAGACAACATTCCTGGTCTTGTGCTCTGGGGATGTGCAGACTAGCTGGCAGATGTCCTCAAAGACATCTTCAATACCTCTCTGAGCACCACTGTCGTTACAACATGCTTCAAACCACCGTGCCTATGACGTCGCCAGTGTCCTGCCTCAATGATTACCATCAGCATGAAGTGTTTCGAGAGGCTCGTCATGAGGTACATGAAATCACTGCTGTCCCCCTCACTGGACCCCCTGCAGTTTGTGTTTTGTCCCAACCTCTCCACAGATGACCTCCACCTGGCCCTCACCCAGCTGGCTTCCTGACTAGGTGAACTCAGTCAGTCTGGATTTGCAAGAACATCTCCAGTACCACCATGCTGAATAAAGGGACCCCCCAGGACTGTGTGCTTAGCCTTCTACCATTCACATTGATGACCCATGACTGTGCAGCAATGCATAGCTCAAACCACATCAAGTTTGATAATGATACAACCATGGTGGGTATGATCAGTGGGAACAACAAGACAGCGTACAGAAAGGGGGTACAATGGCACCAGCAACCTGTCTCTGAATGTGACACAGGAGATGATTGTTGACTTCAGGAGGGCACACCGTGACCACTCTCTGCTGAACATCAATGGACCCCCAGAGGAGATTGTCCAGAGCACCAAGTTAATCACAGAGAAACTTACATGGACCCTCAACATCAGTTCCATTGCCAAGAAAGCCCAGCGGCATCTCTATTTCCTGCGGAAACTAAGAGGAGTGCAGCCCACCACCCACAATTCTCACCATATTGTGCAAAGGAACTATAGAGAGTACCCTGTGTAGGTGCATCACAACTTGGTATGGGAATTGCTCCACTTCAGACCGCAAAACCCTACAGAGGATAGTGAGGACATCAGAAAAGATCATCAGGGTCTCTTTCCCCTCTTGCAGACATTTGCACATCTTGCTGCATCCAAAAAGCCACCAGCATTGTGGTTGACCCCCCACACCCCTCTCACATCCTCTTCTCCCTCCTCCCATCTGGCAAAATGTTCTGTAGCATGCAAGCCTTCAGTGCCAGGATGGAAAACAGTTTCTACCCTCAGGCCATTGGACTTTTGAATCAGAACTGAATCACAAACTGTATTTCATATGCCATTTATTATATATGGCACATTCTCTGTCCTGCTGCTACTGTTTGCACTTCTGTAGTTATATTTATTTACTATTTATTACTGAATTGCTGCTAAAATACCAAATAGGTCATGATACTGTATCTGCAATAATAATATTTATTCAACATCCATTCAAACCAACATGACTACTACCGTCGACCACATGGTATGTTGTCGTGTCCTGTTAATTGCACTTCTGATGTAAGAAGTTGTTTCTGTCCTTTTGATTTTTGTGCACCTTGATCCTGGAGGAACAATGTTTTGTTTCACTGTATGTGGCTGAAATGGCAAATTAACTTACCTGACTTGACTTGACTGGACTTGATGTCTCACCATCACAGCCGATTGCACATAACAGGCTTAGGCTAGTGTGTGATGATCTGCTGGCTCTGTAGTACCACTGTATATGTTCAAATGATAAACCTCTCATATTATTAAAGATTAGAATGCCCTTTTCAAAGCACTAGTATTGTCTAATGAAACTACTTTCCATATGCAATGCAAAATTCTTTAAGGTTAGAAGTGCCTGATTAAATAGGAAATTCCACCACCAGTTCCAAACCAGTATCAAATTTATCTGCTATGATGTATCTTATACACTTTAATACTGTCATGATGCATGCTGGAATGAAGGACGTGAGAGCAAACAAAGGACGTTTATTTAAACAAACTAAACAGAACTAGACAGAACGGGATTGCAGGGTATCAAATGGGAGGCTTGGGCATGGACAACAGGATGATACAAAAAAAGTACAGAACTAGCAAAGGAACAAACTGGAGGCGGCTGAATGTGATCAGAAAGAGAGGCAGGAATGAGAGGTGAGACTGACAAGCACCTGGCTCGGTTCGCTAGAGCCTCAGCAGCGAGGAGACAGGAGGCTTAGGCTGGGCAGGACATGACACAACATATGCGAGATTATAAATTATTTTACAAAACAAAACGAGGAAAACATGCTAAATTTTGTTTTAAAATAACAAAACAATTAGAATCAGCATCCAAAACGAATAATTTATGGTCATAAAAGAGACATACATCATGACCACCCACATATTATGTAAATAATGGTAATTAGCTCAGAACAACTGCTTTAATTATAATCTGGGATGGCAAGTAAACAGCTGGTGTTCATAGGGGACAAGTTGGATTTAGGAGAAATGGTCAACCATAAAGATTTGAGAGACTTTGACAAGAGACACATTGTGGCCAGACTACTGGGTTGGAGCATCTCCAAAATGGCCACCAATATGTGGTGGTAAGTACCTACTGACAGAGGCTGGAGGTGGGCAAAACCACGACATGGCAACAGTCTGTGAGGTGTCCACAGCTCATCCTTGCACAGGGGCAAACGGAAGCTGTCCCATTTGGTACGGAGTGACAGAAGGGCAACTGTTGCACTATTGATGGAAAATGTTAATGCTGTGCATGAAATTGCTGTGTCACAACACAGTGCACTGTATCTTGTTGCATAGCCGCAGACTGGTTAGAGTGCCCATGCTTACCCCACTCCACCCACAAAAGTGCCTGCAATGGGCACGTGATCATCGGGCCTTGACGTTGGACCAGTGAAAGGTCATCTTTGCATCATTGGACAGGTGGTTATGTGTGTGCCATTTCCCCAGGGAACACTTGACACCAGGATGCATTTTAGTAAGAAGATAAGCTGGTAGAGGCAGTGTGATACTCTGTGTAATGAGCTGGGAAACCCTGGGTCCAGCCATTCACACGGAGGGTACTTCTGGCATTTCTGAGATGTACTGGAACAGTGGTCCAATTCATAGTAGCTCCATCTTGTAACTTAGGAGACACAAAGGATCTGCTGATGATGTCTTACTGCTAAATAGACAAGACACCTTCAGAGGTCTTGATTTGATGCCTTGGCAGGTCATAGCCCCTTAGGTGGCACACAGAGGGCCAGCAGCATATTATGTTTTGGCTCTTCAGTGTATGTAATTATATATCCTTAATCAGCCAGGACCATAGAACAAGTTATTATTTAAAAATCAATCAATTCGAAACTATAGGTTGCAATGTGAAGCATTGTATTATAATATGCATTGAAGGTTCACAGAATATTGGCTGTATTTTTTTTTTTATGTAAGTTTTTATATTCCTATGGTCAGTCATCATAGGCACTTTAAACATTTTGTATTTGTTTTTTTTCTGTTTGCATTTCTTTGTCATTAAAATATAAAACAAAAAAAATAATTAAATGACACTGAAAACTGGAAAGTACAATTAAACTGGATTTCAAATAAAAATGGATTATGAAAATAATGTAAAACTAAAAATCTACATTAAAAAGTCAAAACCATTATAACACTTGATAAAAGAAGTTTTCATTATTTTACGACAAGTTGATTACAAGCAGAGGGCAGTGCAGGCAGGCGGCTGAACATTATATCAACGGACATGAAAAAGACATTCAGCAGCTCACATGCAGGCACTTCTGTGTCGTGGCTTTGATAATGGGGGCCATCTGTGAGGTCACATGATGCTAAATCAGAGGTGGTGTCTCTGTGATTAGGGGAGTCCCCTTGGGGACTCCGGATGCTGCTTCCTCAACTCTTCTGTAGCATCAGCATTATACCACATACTGCAGTGCTTCTCAAAACTTGTGTTCAAGAGAACATATTTGGGTCCCTCTACACAGCTTTCTCTTATATGCGCTTTGCAATAAAGACAGTTGTCAATGTTTATTATTGTAAACTTCGTTATGCTTATAAACAATGTCATTTGTTTTGAATATGACTCAAACAAGGCTTCACTCCACTATGTCTAGCAGCACATTTTTTCTATTTATGATATTGCTTTCAGTCTAAAACCTTTTTGGCAAATGGCTCTAAAATCAGAAGCCTGACAACCATTAAATGTATGCTTATTAACTGAAATGGCTCTAAAATCAGAAGCCTGACAACCGTTAAATGTATGCTTATTAACTGAAATGGCTCTAAAATCAGAAG
>JAODKF010000147.1:22748874-22763418 GCA_026779585.1 Mormyrus proboscirostris
GGGAGGTAGTAGCCTAATCTGTCGATCTCATGGGTCTCCAGGCAGCAGGCAGCACACCCCAGAAGGGGTGGGGGGGGAGTGAGAGAATAGTGTATTAGTCAGAGTTGAGGAAGCTAGAGGCAGTGCAAACAAAATGATCGAGAGGTCATGACAAGGCTTGTGAGGTGCTCTTGGTCTGCCATGTTGAGTACCTGGTCTGAAGAGGGCAAAATCATGGACTGCCGACAGGGTGTTGACTGGCCAAGACTCATCAATGCATGATGCATTCTGAGTTATCAAGATGGCACCATGGATGGCAGCCTCGGTACAGTGGTGTCTGGCATTGACTGTATTTTTGTTTATTTTTTGTGTGTCTGGCTACATAGACATAGTCAGTTATTCTAGAGAACAACTGCTAAACATCAGACAGTTCACTCTATACAGTTTTTTCTCATTTTTTACTACTCTGAATGGTTTCTTGGACATCCTCGTTAAGGAAGCAACTGCTCTCGACAGGACTTGGTGGTGACGATGTTGGAAGCGCAGGGGTGCGTTGGTGAAGCTCCAGCAGCAGGGGTTTAGAACATTGCTCCTGTCGATTCATGTGCCGAATCTCCGGTCCTTACCCAAAAAGGTAGACGAGCTGCTTCTCCTCAATATGACTAAGATGTGCCTCACTGACACTTGGGTCAGTGAATACATCCCCAGTGCTGGTTTGCATCTGCCAGTCGTCTATCTACACCATGCGGATCACGTAATGGAAACTTTGGGGGAAAACAAGAGGTGGTGGAATTTTCTACATCAATGAATGCTGGTGCACAGTTGTCACCTTGTTAAATAAATACTACAGTCCAAACTTGGAAAACCTTTTCATAAACTGCAAACCTTTTTATTCACCACAAGAGTTTTCATCTTTCATCCTGGTTAGAGTTTATACCCCAGCACAGGCCAAAGCGAGCAACATGCTGCAAACTCTGGCCGACCAGATTACCAGTCTAGAATGGAAACATCCGGACCCACTGCTCATCATCCTTGGAGATTTTAACAGATCAAGAGTAAACCACAAACTACCGAAATACACACAGCACATCACCTATCCTGTATTTTTTAGACCTCCAGATGGAACGGAGTTGGGAAAAGGCACTCTGAGCCTTTCCCAGCCTTGATCTAATGTCTTTATGGACAGAAACATAAAGTCTGTCCTCCTGTATAGTTCAGAGTTTTGGCGTGTGATAAGTACAGACATGAGGAGACTAGAGGTCTTCCACAACAGATGCCTCAGACAAATCTGGTAGATCTTTTGGCCCAACAAAATTACCAACCAACAACTATACAAGAAAACAAGCAGTCAAAGCATCACCACGGCCGTTACATTAAGATGCTTAAGATGGCTTGGACATGCGTTAAGGATGGAGCAGAACCACATCCCAAGAGCTGCTTTAAGATGGACACTATCAGGAAAAAGAAAACCTGGAAGAGCCAAAAACACCTGGCGGAGAACTGTGGTACAGGAGCTTCAAAAAATGAACCTGTTATGGGGAGAAGCACAACATGCTGCCAAGGACCGCATGCGATGGAGAGAGCTCATTGAAGCCTAATGTCAAACAAGGGACAAAGAAGATTGAATTGAATTGACATCACCTGTCCTACCAGGGATAATAACATACTGGACCACTGTGACTCCATTCTTAAAGATGCTTATCGCTCTGTTCCCCAGGCAGCTTTAGGACAGTCTGATCATTGCTTGGGTCACCTTATTCCAATCTACAGGCAAAAACTGAAATCTGCTAAGCTTGTAGTTAAAACTGAGAAGAAATTGACCAGCGAGGCAAATCAAGAACTGCAGGACTGACTTGACTGTACCGATTGGAGTGTTTTTGAAGCTGCATCTGATAACCTGGATGAACTGACAGACAATGTGACATCATACATCAGCTTTTGTGAAGATGTGTGTGTGCCAACTAAGACCTTCTGCACACACAACAACAAGCCGTGGTTTTCAAGCAGACTCACGCAGCTTTGTCTGTCTAAAGAAGATGCCTAAAGAAGTGGGGACAGGCCTCTGTACAGGCAGGCCTGAAACACACTTACCAAGGAGATCAAAGTGGCTAAAAGAAGCTACTCTGAAAAGCTGAAAAACAAGTTTTCAGCCAACGACCCTGCGTTAGTGTGGAGAGGCCTGCAAGACATCACCAATTACAGAAGACCATCCCCCTTACTAGGGCAAACGAAGACCTGGCTGATGACCTCAACAACTTCTACTGCAGGTTTGAGAGGGACATATTCACACCCTTCACCCACTCCAGCAAAATGTCAATGGCAACCATCACACCTCACAACCCCCTACCATCTCCCATAGGAACTCAGGTCCCATCTGGACCTAATGATTACAAACCAGTTGCCCTGACATCGGTGGTCATGAAGTCCTTTAAACATCTGGTGTTGGCCCATCTGTAGAACATCACAGGACACCTGGTGGACCTCCTGCAGTTTTTCTAACAGGCATCAGTGGATGATGCAGTGAACATGGGACTGTATTATATCCTGCAACACCTCAACTGCCCAGGGACTTATGCAAAGATCCTGTTTGTGGACTTTAGTTCACCGTTCAACACCATTGTCAAAGATATATTCTCTTCCAAACTCTCCCTGTTGAACGTATCTCCTGCCATCTGACAGTGGAACAGAAAATGAGGCTGGGAGAGATCACCTCTGATGTACGGACCATCAGCACTGGTGCTTCTCAGGGTTGTGTCCTATTCTCCCTGCTCTTCTCCCTTTACACCAATGACTGCAATGTCCCCACAGTCATCAGACTCATCCAATATGGTGACAAGTCTGCATATCGGTGGGAGGTTGAGCGGCTGGAACTTTGGTGCAGGCAGAACTATTTGGAGCTGAACTCAAGACTGTAGAGATGACAATGGCCTCAGCACAGGTCTCTCTCACCATACATAGCACCCTTGTATAACCTGTCGAGACTTTCAAGTTCCTGGGAACTATCATTTCCCATGACCTGAAGTGCTAGAGCAACATCTCCTCCATCTTCAAAGGGCCCAGCAGAGGATGTACTTCCTTTGACAACTGAGGAAGTACGATCTCCCACAGGAACTCCTGATCTAGTTCTACTCAGCAGTCATCGAGTCCATCCTGTGATGCTCCATCACGGTCTGGTTTGGACCAAACAGGCCACCAAACAGGACAGGAACAGATAGCAATGGACAGTTTGGACAGCAGAACAAATAATTGGTGCCCCCCTGCCCTCCCTCAGAGACTTGTACACTTCAAGAACCAGAAAAAGGGCAGGAAAAATCATCAGTGAGCAATCACACCCTGGATACTGTCTTTATGAACTCCTCCCCTCTGGCAGAAGATTTAGAAGTCTGCAGACCATGATCAGTCTCATCACGCCATCAATTCTTACAAACGTCTGACCCGCAACCTCAACCTTCACCTGTTTCCCTGACTGCTACACCCTGATGTACTCACATCACACCATTGAACTGAATCTAATACATCCCATACACTTTGCACCTTGTGTTGTTTACACTTTATGTAGATAGTCTATCTGTAAATAAGATGTCTTTTATATTGTTTTTAATATGTACTGTTTTGTTCTATTGTATTGTATTGTAATGGGGAGACACCAATTGCCGGAAACAAATTCCTTGTGTGTTCCACTTACACAGTTGGCCAATTAACTTGATTCTGATTCAGATGTGAATAAATCACTCATGTTGAATCACTAAAAACGGGTGAATTTAAAAATTCTGAATGTTAACATCTCAACAGGTCCCCTTTTCTGAGGTCAGTGAAAACTTAATAGCAATAGAAAAACAATACATGGATAATTCACTCAACAGCCAGCAATAAAACTTGCCTAATGGGTTGCTGGTTAGCTGTGGCTATCAGCATTTTTTAGTGTTATAGATAAAGATCGATTTGCGAGCTGGATTTCATTATGATTTTAATAGCATATTTTAGCATTGTGCCATAGTAGTTGTCCGGTTAATTGCTTTATGATGATGACACTGGGTTACTTATTTGATGTCAATGATTACAATAATAGTGTCATTTTGCACGCACCTACCTGTAGTGCTCACCCAGTAAAATTCTAATAAAGAAATGCACATGCATGTAATAAATCAATAAAAATATGGCCCCTCCTCAAGTGGTATGACCCCATTTTGCAGGCATGTATTCATCTCGGAGAAAAGAAGGCGGCCCTTCCTAACATGGTACAATCCCGCTTGGCATTAAACTGAACTACATTTTGCATTGAATAGCAAACTGAACAGAGGACGGTGGTGCTGAAAAAGCGAGGATAAGGCGCAAAAAGTGCGAACAGGCACTGGAGGAGAATACAGTGAAATGCACAAAAAATTCTGATTTATGGCACACAGGTTAGAATAAAATTGCTGCTTGTTTGGGAGTGTCTTAGGTTACTGCCCCATCCCGCATCCCAGGGCTGGTTTGTATCATGTCACTCCAGGGCCGTAGGGAAAGACAGTCTCACTCCTCCCCTGATGTCTAATACAGATTAATTTTATTAGCACAACATGCATGCAGCCACACTGAAAGAGAGAATTCTGCTGGTGTTCTTGTCTGTCCCTGTATGCTGGTGCTCCACCAGCAGAGATGAAAGACTCAAGTCAAACGGTGCCATTAAAGTCATGGCTTTGATCAGTACAAACCTGAGCATATCTGTGAGCCTCTTGAGAGAGGGAAACACAAATGCAGCCTGTCAGATTTATTCTCCGCTGTGTCTTGCCCTGCCACGTTTATACTGAGCTGAAATGTGATTCAGGAATGATCAAAGCAGAGGTTAAGTCTTTAGTGTAGATGTCTATTGAGCTAATCTTCCTGCACTTCCTGCCACACTTCTGAATTCTATCCAGCTTCTTTGTCTTATTTTTCATCTGTTTATCTGTCTGTAGATGTGTTACTTTCATCACATGTGCTTAGTTAAATTAAATTTAAATACAAAAATTTAAATTTTGCAGAACTGCATGTGATCAATGTGATCATGAAAGATTCTATAGATAATGTCTTAAAAATACAGTGCAACCTAATTGCTTTCTTTACCAATACAATCAAAAATGTCTGTTGGAAAATTAATACTGTTTATATATATATATATTATCATATATACACTATGATATTACTGATTAGTGCGTTCTTCCTTTTGGCAGTTTTTGGCGATGTAGTTTGCTCTGCCTAAAGCTTCAAGCAGAGTGTCATGGTATCTGTTCATTTGATCTCCGTCTGTTGTTTGATTTTATAGAGTCAGTTGAACGTGATGCAGTCCTTTAGAAGATTATACTCTTGGTAAGAAAGGAAAAAGAAAGGAACTTTTAAAAGAGGGATAAGTACTAGTCACCTCATAGTAGGGGCTTCAAACACAGCCCAGGAAGTCTAATAAAGAAACCTGCAGGCCGCAGTGCTGATGGGCTTCTGCAGCAGAAGGCTGTACTTCCAGGGAATGATCAGTCAGACAAATCATGCAGGTTATGCTGCAGACAAAGGTAGGGTGCCTGCAAGTCATGTATTCATGTACTGTATTCCTAAAGGTTTGTAGGAACGCCTGCCTTCTTCAGATAATCTGTGCAGTTAAACAGGAGCAGTGAAACATATAATAATAACAATAATAATAATAACATGTAATAATGTAATAATAAATAATGTCTGCATTTAATTATGTGCTCTGGAGCTGGTTCAGTCCCTTTACTGACTAAAGATTTATGAATCCCACATATAATAGAAATATAACATATCAGAAAAGTTTTTGTCTTTTTTTAAACATGAAAGTTAATTACCTCAAGTGATATTAAATTCTAATTACATTTGTAAATGTAATGCAATTTTGTATGGTAATATGGGAAGTGGTGACATCCCAGCAGGCATTCAAGTAGACACTTTAAACAGTGAGGTTTATTACTACTGCCATTGATCATTAGGGTAACATTTATCTGCATATGAAAATTAAAAACACAAAACAAGTTAAGGGGTCTCCCCAAAACATTTGAAGTATCCTAACACAATTGCATTTATTTCATTCCACACTCTCACACACACGAGCAGAAGCAAACAAAAAGCACATAGCATTAGCAATGTGCATACACACACAAAAGAACTGCTCAGAATCAGGAGAAAAAACTGTTTGAGGATCCCACAGATACACAAAGGACCTCATCCATATGCCGACATATTCATTTCAACATGCCAATGGACAGTCCTGCTAAGTCAGCTGGGGCTGTCACCTCCTGGCTCACATGTAGTGTCAAAGCATGTGTGACCATTCTTTGCTTGGAATGTGCACAATACAGTATGGAGGCAGCTCTATTGTATAGTGCTCAGAGCACAAACATATTCATAAATGAAATTGCTTGCAGAATCTAAAATCCAAAACCGACACTTGGACTGATAGTGACCAAAGCACATGGTTTAGCGTGTGGGTGGGCAGGATAAGCACAGTGGTATACAGGGCAACTTGCATGATACCAGTAATGATCAAAATGTATTTATAGAATTCACTGTAGATTCCCCAAAGACTTGAATTCAAAGTCACTATTTGAACCTTTTGCATACTGTGCACAAGTAAACCCATCTAGAAATACATACAGTAGTTCGGTAAGATGGTTCAGGTCACCTTGATTGAAGAGTAGCATTCTTTGTGGGACAGATTTTGGATTTCTACATCATTGACTGTAATGCTATATAACCTATATAATTACATTTAGCTTGTATCGTCCTGTTAGCGTAATATTGCTTTTATCTGCCGTTGTGTTCTATCTGACTGAGCTTGTAAATGTTTCAAGGACATGATTACTGGCAGGTTCATTTTCCCCCTTCCTCGTCTGTGTCACGCTAAGACAAGTGTATTACTCCTCTGTGCTCAATTACTTTCCAAAGTCCTTATTTCTTTTCTTGATATTTCACTTATGTAGCCTCTTTCTGGTTTGATTTTTTAAATATAGTTCAATTTGCACTGTGGAATTATATTGAATTTTCCATTGTACACTTCTTCATCATGTTGTATCATGAAAAAAAATATTCACGCATTATTTTATTTGAAATGATTCAAATAATCAAGGTTAATTATGCAAAAAGTATTGTATGTGCATATATTTACTGTAGTAAGTAGTAGAAGCTCCTTTTCACAAACAAATATTGCATATATTGGGACCTCTTCTCTGTAAACACTGATTCAATGTAGATTTATGTGTGTTTTGGGAAGCCTTGCTAGGATGGCCTGCCTTAGATCACATCATTTTCATGCCGTATGACCCACCTTCTTTTAAGTTTGAGATCATAGACAGACCCATGACATTCTGCTGTAGAGTTTCCTGATACAACCTTGGTCCCTCCTCTGCAAGGCATCAGGGCCTTAAGCAACAAGACGGCATTGCATTATTCTATTCCACACCACGCTTCACAGCTGGAGTGAGATTTTGATGTTGATATAGAGTGTTTGCTTTTTCTACAAATGTAACACTGTGAACCACAGAGCATTGCTCCAGAAGTGCTATGGAATATTCAGGTGGTGTTTAGCAAACTTGAGATGGGCCACAGTGTTTTTTTGGAGTTTATGGTGACCTACCTGAAAACAGCACGCTTGTACTTTTCTTATTCAAGACTCAGGAGCAAAGATATTCACAAGCTGAAGAGATGCTTGGCGATCCTCAGCTGTCACCCTAGGGCTGTTTGTCACTTGTTTGAGGATTTACTGACATGCTCCTGAATCGATCTTTGCAGGAAGCCAGCTCCAAGAGAGAGTAAGAACAGTGCTGAATCCTTCCCTTTGTGAACTGAATCTGCCTGAATGTGGAATGACAGAGGCCCAAGTCTTAAAAAATACTTTTGTAAACCTTTGCAGCCTTATGGCCTTCGACGGCCTTCTCAGTTTTTTTGGAATTTCCTTAGAATTCAAGATCCAATTGCATCAGCCTCAAATGGTGGATTATATTTAAAACCACACATATATACAAATAATAAGCAAGAACTATAACAAATATAGTAATAAATTCAATTTGCAGGCAATATAAACTATAAATACTATAAATATAAACTATGTGTTTTTTGCACATCAGGGTACAAATAAAGACAGCAGCAGCAGAATTACAGGTAAGGGTGTGGTAGACTGATATGGAATAGAAATGGAATTAGTGGAATCCCTCCAGCTCCACTCTTCAGAGCTTCAACATGTGCAGCTAATCGAGGGCTGGCTGGGGGTCATTTCACGAGTCTGCATTATTCATTTATTCATTTACGTATCTGTTTAAAACAAGACATTTGACTTTGTTACGTTTGTTTATTTTCACCGTTTCTACTTGTATGGTTGTTTTGTCCTCAGCTTTCACTGTCTGGGTCTCACTGTGCCGGCGACTTCTTGATGGATGATATATATATAAATTTGTTAAATAAAAATGTGATCACAGAAAAAAGTAGAGTTCAGGGGCATGTATGGTTAGTATGAAATACTACAAATAATCGGTGCTTAAAAAAGACATATAGAGCAGCAGTGGGGCAAGACTGGGGATTGCATAGAAGAAATAAATCCAAATATGTCAGGAGAGACCTGCGGTGTTTTGGGAAAACCCCGTAACTTACACATATTCCAAGAGTAGCGGCACATCAGTCTGTCAGACTGAGGAGATATTGCACTAGTATAGAATTCTGTTGTGAACAATAGGTGCATTTTTTTTATTATTATTACTGGGCAGGTCAGACCCACAGCTGAATTGGTTGAAACACCTGAATCCATCTTCATTTTTGGATTCTTTTCCCATGAATAACATTAATTACTGAAACAATAAATGAAAATATGGAAATGTGAAATGCTCTGAATTTGTTTGATGAAGAAAACTGTATTTATTATAATGATTTAGACAGAGATTTATCAATAAATGCAGATAATGCCAAAGGCTTCATACATTTTTCTTACAATTGCACTTAAGTGACGGCTTAGTAAAGTGGTTGCTGAGTGTAGATGACCCCATCCTGTTAGCCCTGGTGTGCAGTGTGATTTGCAGACACTTCATAGTGGGCCCTTTGTAGTGCTTGTGGGCTAAGAGTCAAGCATGAGGATCAACGCACTGAGTACCATAGTTTGGAATGGCTCTACTTGTATTGTAATTTGTATGGCGTACTTTGGTAGAATTTCCATTTCTTAGGGTTTATTGTTAAAAAGACATACAATATGAACTATTTGGATTATTAGGTGATTACCAATGCAACCCAATAAGATGGTGCTAATTTACTAATGAGTAATGTTTCATTTTTTTCCACTGCATACAATTTTGATATTTTTTATTTCACATTTGTGGGTAAATTCAGTCATATTTCAAAATCAGCAGACAAGATGCCGCTTCAGTAATGTGTGAGAGGCCATTCGCCCTGAACTGCAGAAAATGCATGTTTGCAAATGTCTCAGCACAGACCTCGCTGAGAGTGACCGGGAAAATGTCAGAAATGATGATGATTATGATGACATTACAAGATGTAACACATTATGGGCAAAATGTGAAAAGTCACAGGAATAAGTGGCAGCCCCCCTTCAAAGGCTACCTGTCAACCATATCTGTGCATCCATATCAGTCCATACCAGTGCATTTCCCTCGTTCAGGCTCAGTTTCTCACTGTCATTCATCCTTATCCCATTTTCCATGTTTGACTGCTATCTCTATCCTTAACTATCCAACCTGTGCCCAGAGCAGGAGGCATGCCCTAGCAAACCCTGTAGGGCACAGGTCAGGCTGTGCCAGGGCCTTGGCAATGCTTGCTCCCTTAGGCATATGTTACCCTGACTTTATCTAGAACCTGGCAACAGGGCGACCCACTCCTTTCTGTCTCAGACACCAATACCAACACAATCATAAGGAAAAGTTATTCCTCAATAGAGGCAATTTTATTCCATTGGGAATGACTTAACGAAATATATGATAAGGTATCTATGTAAATTTAGGTTTAACAGTTTATATAAAATATATAGGACCCTATTTTCCACCGGCACAAAGTGGTTTTGCTAGTTTCGCATTGCCCATTTTCACGCCATGCATGCCCGTCTTGGAAAGCACATATGAGCAGGATTGTGCTCCTAGGAGTGGTATCTTTTAAATGAGGCCGCATGGTCGGCACGTTGCTATTTTAAGGCAGGGAAATAACATTGCGCTTTTGACCAACGAAAACCATGTCTAAAGTCAGTGGCACATCATTGAATGGGATTTAAGGGGCACATTTTAGAAATGTGCAGTGTATGATGCACTAATGGTTTGTTATTTTACTTCATTTATATGTGGTCCTTCCATGTAATCATACTGTGCAATGAAATACCATAGGAAAAAAATATTAAGTAAAAAATAAACCGTACAATTGAAAAAGTTAATTATCAGAATTAAGCACATAGTGTAATTGAAAGGACATTCGGAGTGATGGTTCTCTGGGTGAAAATGGCCAGACTAGTTCAAGATGATTGAAAGGCAACAGTTACTCAAATAATCACTCGTTACAACCAAGGTGTTCAAAAACCATCTCTGAACACACTAAACGTTAAACCTTGAAGCATATGGACTATAGCGGCAGAAGACCACACTGGGTGTCACTCCTGTAAGCCAAGACCAGACCCACTGAGGCTACAGTGCGCATGGGCGCAACAAAAATTTGAACAATGGAAGATTGGAAAAGCGTTTCCTGATCAGATGAGATTCAGTTTTTCCAGTGACATTCAGACTGACATTCAAAAATTGGTGCAGACAACATGAAAGCTCAGCTTCATCCTGAGCGATATCAACACGTCAGGCTGCTGCTGCTGCTGTCATGGAGGGGGAGATATTTTGTTGGCACACTTTGGGACCCTTATTACCAGTTGAGCATCAGTTAAATGCCTACCTGAGTACTGTTGCTGACCATGTACATCCCGTTAAGACCACAGCGTCTAATGTCTATGTCCAGCAGGATAACGTGTCATATCACAAAGCCCATATCGTCTCAGACTGGTTTCTCGAACATAAGTTCACTCTACTTAAATGGCATCCATTGTCACCAGATATCAATCCAATAGAGAACCTATGGGATGTGTTTGAAAAGGAGCTTTGCATCATGAAGGTGCAGCAACTACGTGATTCTATCATGTGAACATGGAGTTAAGTCTCTGAGTAGTGTTTCAGGCACCTTTTTGAATTTATGCCATGAAGGCAATTCTGAAGGTCAAAGGGAACCAACATGGTACTTGTCATGTTCGCGGTGAGAGAGCAGGCAAGCCGCAGCGAAGGAGGAGGAGCTGGGACAAACAGCGACGTAGAGAACAACAATGACCGACAATAGAATACGGAGGACATGGACTAATATACACGACAGAAGCTGAATTAACTGGGAACAGCTGGGCACAATCGGGGAAGCACACGTGGATGATGAGGGGGCGTGACACACACGAGGACTGGACGCGCAGCTCATGACAGTACTAGTAAGCTGTACCTAATAAAGTGGCTAGTGAGTGTAAGTTTTAAAAGCTACAATAGGTACATTACCAAGACACCATTTTTTCATGTGAGGAACATAGCAAATATCAGATCTTTTTATGACTTTTTATGACTTTATGACTTTTTTATGAAGTTGATGCTGAAAAATTGATACATGCTTTTATTACTAGTCAACTTGGCTGTGGCATAAAGTACTTTAAATTCACACTTGAGTAAGAATGCAGATATCTTACCAGAAAATTGCTCAAATAAAAGTTCAAGTCACCCACTAGAATACTATTTGAGTGAAGGTTTTAAAGTATCTGATAGTAACTGTACTTAAACATCAACAGTGGTTTTCTGATAAATGTACTTAAGTACTGAAATTTAAAAGTACAAGTATATGCTGGTAACAAAAGCAAAGCAGTCAAAGAGAGTCTGGAGATTTACAGATTCTATTCTCTAGTGCTTTCTTTTGTTTAACTTTTAATATTACACCTGGAAAATAGAGGTTATGTTTCATCGTAATAAAGACAAAGACAAGGCATTAAAAATGTATTGAACTGTACTGTAATGAACTGTACTGTATAGTGTTTGAGAGTATCTGTACTTTACTTGAGTTGTCTTGAAGTATTGGTAGCCTGCAAGCAGAGTCAGCGTTTCTGAAACATGCCTTTTTAATGAAGACCCATAACTGTGACTCTGATACTGGTGAGGCAGCCTTTAGCTATCATGCATGCTCGTCACCTCTGCCGCCATAATCATTAGACGTAACACAGCATTAACTGCATGTGTCACCTGTCCCCATGCTACATCCTTCTCTTTTTTTGACAGGGCTCCTGGTAAAATTGCCAAATTTTTCTATTATGTCCAGCAAAACTTCCACATTCCTCAAGTTCTGTATTTATTTCCTCTGTACACTTTTTTAAAAAAAACTTTATTTCTTAATAGCAAAATTCAGTTACAAAATAGCAATACATAGTATAGTGCAAAATATGTTATAAAGAGGAATAAAGTTGTTAGGCTATACATCTCTTCACGGTCACTGTTTTTTCAACATATTCTCCACCAGTTATGTAACTATGCAGATGTTATATGCCCATATATGCTTCATTGAGGATGCTTCTTTATTTTGATTATTCTTGCTGTACTTGTGTAAACACATTTAGAATGCATGAGATTTATCAACGTTCACTTTGTATGGCTGTTTATAAGACTCAAGTGATTCAAATAATTATATTTCCAAAAAAAGGCTGGATTAAAATAGTATCTTGAAATAAACGTGTCCCTATCAGCTAGTCAGGTAAATAACCCTTAAAATTTTGCACACGTATAATAAATAATGTAAAAAAAATCAATGTATTTTGATATTGGATAAGAGTATTAATAGTGAAAAAACAGTGACTATAAATCTAATTAATTTCTTTATCATGCCGCACAGAAAAAAACCCGGAGAGGGATTGGATTTTGTCTCTTTGATCTCTAAATAGTTTCAAATAACTGACATTTACAACGTTAAATAATCCCTATGTAATTCATGGAAAATCCTAATTAAACTTTATTTAATTATTTTTAATGAATTCATGTTTTTTTGAATGTGTTTCAGTCCTTCATCATTATGAGATAAATGGAATTTCCATTTCAAACCACCTGTTTAATAGTCATCCAGATGCAGCAGTCATGTTATAATTAATGTTGTAATTCGGTTATAGTTAAGTTAATCATTTACAGATGACGCCATTGCCTTAGTGATACACACTGCCCTTGTCCATCTAGAAAGGAAGAATGCCTATGTAAAAATGGTTTTCATAAACTGCAGTTGAGCCTTCAATACTATCACCTCCACAAAGATCATCACAAAGCTCAAAGATTTAGTGCTAAACAACCGTCTGTATCATGGGAGCTTAGACTGCCACAGGCAGACTCAGGTGGAAAGAATTGAAAGAAACACCTCCTCCATACTGACTTTGAACAAAGGCACTCCCCAGAGACGTGTAATTAAAATACTCATGTTCTCTCATTTCACACATGACTGTGTTGCTGATGACACCACAAACTTGGACCTTATCACTAATGGAGATGAGATAGCCAACAGATCCGAGCACTGTCAGGGTGGAACTACGCTCATATGATGACAAGATCTTCCTCAATGTCAGCAAGAAAAAAGAGAAGATCATGGACTACAGGAGTCATTAGGAGAAAGGCCACATTCCTGTACACATCATTAGAGATGTCATGGAAATTGTCAGAAGTTTCAAGTTCCTACCTTCATAACTGATGACCTCACATGGCCTCTCCATACTGACACAGTCGTAAGGACCACCTGCCGGAAACTCTGCTTCCTGTGGAGACTCAAGAAATTTGGCTCGACCCCAAGCAGCCTCATTAATTTCTACAGATGTACCATTGGCAGAATCCAAAGAACGATGAGATCAGCAGAGCATTGACATCTTTCAAAATGCTTGAAGAGTACTTAAAATTACAATGAGCCCAGTTATCCAGCAAACATTCCCTTTTCTAAATGACTATCTGGATGTTTCTTCAAGTGCACAAAGCACAGATGACCAGGAATTGCATGAAGTTGCTCTTTTAATGTAAAACGACTAAAAAGGTCTACACTTAAGCAACAATACAGCGACACAGAATGGCAGAGAAACACGGGGAAATTATACTAAGAACAGAAAGGCACAAACATGGTGGGTAATTACACACTGACTAAGATACAGTAGGATCAGGCAAGGACCAAGTAGAAACACATGTAAGGGTACATGCAACAGTCAGGTGCCCAGCTCCCACTCCCCCTGCTCAGCCAGCACGCGGCATTCCTGGACTGGCCAGGCTTCCCAGCTGTGGCATGCCTCCTCATGCTCAAGCCTCCTCATGTTCAAGCCTCCTCATGCTCAAGCCTCCTCATGCTCAAGCCTCCTCATGCTCATGCCTCCTCATGTTCAAGCCTCCTCATGCTCATGCCTCCTCATGCTCAAGCCTCCTCATGCTCATGCCTCCTCATGTTCAAGCCTCCTCATGCTCATGCCTCCTCATGCTCAAGCCTCCTCATGCTCATGCCTCCTCATGTTCAAGCCTCCTCATGCTCATGCCTCCTCATGCT
>JAODKF010000147.1:22764318-22795225 GCA_026779585.1 Mormyrus proboscirostris
CACAATCGGGCAGAAACACCAGGTAATGAGGTGGGCGTGGCACACGGGAGGATGGAACGGAGCGGATCGTGACAACTAACAATACAAACACATACACTGCTTTTCAAAAACTCTATTAGCGTAATTGACACATTCTTGAAAGACATTTATTTATTATACATATAATTCTACACATTCTAAACAATTTCAGTCAGTCCATAGGCTATAAAAAGCTCTACTGTGCAAGAGCAAGAATGCCATCATTGGCAATTTTCAAAGATACCACCCAACTTCTAACAAGAAGGGAATGAGGATTTAGATATCAGACAGACTTCATTGTGCATCATGATGAATGCCTGATAAGTAGGTGCTGTTTGCCAAGAGCTATGCTTATGGCCAGATGGCCCTGATTTTACAGAGTAAGCATGTCATGAAAACTGGTAGGCAATGCCAAGATTCTGAAAACATAATGGTACCGGTTTTTGTACAGTATCATAGAAACCGGGGATGCAATTCTTCCGGACCTGACAGGAGCAGCAAATGCACCTACAAGTGTTCCCTCCCCAAGTTGAAAAAAAAAAAAAAAAATAGGTCATACCTGATATTAAATTATTACTCTTGAATCACTTGTGCTACACTCATAAATATAGTCTGGTTTGAATCCCGACAGTCACATAATGTTAACAGATCACAAGCCGATTTCTAAAAGTGTTACATGTTCATCTGAAAATTTTTTTATTTTTCAAAGTTACCAACCTATATTTAATTTCTTTTTAAGATTTCTGCAACTGGTGACGCAATTGCTTTGTCATCGTTGAATTTCCCACAGCCCATCTTGAAAACTGTAAATAAATGCCTTACCTGTTTTTACTTGTTCTCTTTTCCACTTCTTTCTTCTGTACTCCTGTATTGTTTTTTTGTAATATTAATAGTTGCTTCATTTCATTGATTACTTGAAGGTTACAAGCCACTGTTATTGTTTTTTATAATGTTAAATTGTTTTTAATAAACAGGTATATATTGAAGTGCATCACATTTATGCTTTGATGTTTTATCATGATATTGAATTGGGTATCAAGAATCATTGAATTTCACTATCATTGGTATCAACTACTAAATTTCTGGTATTGCGACATCCCTAGTAGTCACCACTGTACAGGCTCCCAAACAGGCTCTCTTCTGGCAAGCACTGCCACTCTGAGCTCCTTCAGATTCATCATGGTCTTCCACTTCTCCTTTTGTCTTCCCAATCATGAGATCCTTCTCCAAACATAGATGTCTTCTCATTATATGTCCAAGATATTTAAACTTCTGTCTCATCAGTAATCCTTCCAAGGAGTAATCTGGTTGGATTACCTCAGTTGCTGATTTGTTTGTTCTTATTTTTACCCATGGGACTCTCAAGAACTTGCTCCAACACCAGAGTTCGAATACATCTATTCTTTTGGATTCGGCTTTACTAAAAGTCCAGCTCTCACATCCATGCATCACTACTGGAAACATCATGGTTTTGACCATATGCACCTTTGTGGGCAGTGTGATGTCTCTGCTCTTCATTTTGTTATTTGGACTTGCCATCACTGTCCTTCCAAGAAGCAAACATCTCTTGATTTCTGGGCTATAGTTTCCATCAACCGTAATCTTCAAGCCAAAGACAAACTCAATCTGTGGCTGTATCTATTTTTTCCCCATCTATTGTCTAGGCTTGTTGACATAGTCTTGGTTTTCTTGGTGTTAAGCATCAATCCAGTTTTTATGCTTCTTTTACCTTCTTTATTAGAGTTTTCAAATCTTCCTCACTTTTGGCCATCATACTAGTGTTATCAGAATATCTGAGATTGTTGTTGATTTTTCAACCGATTTTAATCCCAGCATCTGATTCTTTCAGGCCTGCATTTCGCATGATATGTTCAACATGTAAATGAAATATGTATGGTGATAATATGTAGCCCTGTAATGCTCCTTTCTCAACGTTGAACCAGTTAGTTATTCCATATTCTGTTCTGACTGTTGCTTCTTCACCTACATACACATTTCTCATGAGACATATCAGATGATCAGGAATCCCCATTCCTTTAAGAACATGCCACAATTTTTCCTAGTCCACATAGTCTTTGGAGTGATTTCTCCATTATCCAGAAAACATTAGCAAATTTGCTGGAGTCTTTCTTGCAATATGTGTAGCATTGCTTTGCTGGCATGGGAGATAAGTGAGATTGTTCTATAGTTGAGCATTTCCTTTTTTCCACATCTTCAGACTGTTGCCCCTATGACATCTATGGATAATGGATGAACATATACAAAATTACTGAGTCTACTTTTGGATTTTGTGCATCTGAATGGGTTAGGGCTCTGTTCCCATGTCCAGAATGTATTCAGTTCAAATCCTGTAGCCATCTGAGTAGCAATATAGGTCCTTAACCTCTTGGGGTCCAAGGTCAACTGGCTGCCCAACCCCCCTGGGCATGCTAAAACAAGGTGTAGACTGCAATTAAGTCAAACCAATGACCATCAAGGAGTCGATTCTCTACACCAGCCTGTGCAGGGTACAGAGTGAAGTCAGCACCCATGATGTTTTAGTTCATCGGTCAAATGCACGATGTTACCCTTCCACGTGATTCACTCAGCCAGCACCAGTATGGATTTTGGACACAGACTGAAGATTCTTGAGTTTAGATTAAAATTCGTATTTCAATCACCTTGCAACGCTGGTGTATGCGAGTTTTGAGTGCAGCATGAGGAAGGAATACAACATGACTGGCATTGGAGTAGGGTTAGGGTTAGGGTTAGGGTTAGGGGTTGTTGATAAGGTTACTAGGTAGAATAGGCAGTGTCTGCCAGGTATTAAATCATAGTCATCACTGTGCTAATTAGTTGTAATGGATATTTGTTTTACACTTGGCTGTTTCTTTTTGTGCCTTTCCTAATAAATTATCTGTTTTATTAATGCCAATTTTGATCTCAGGCAGAGAAATCTGAGAGTTCTCTCTATGAACTCAGTACATTCTCACCTCACTCTAATTCATGCATCCCATGCTAAGCCCAGACAGAGCAAATAAAGAGCTCTCTGCAAGCACTCATTTAATTCTCATCCAGACTTTTTTTTCTTAATTTCTCATCAAGCTCTAGAATACGTAATAGATTCTTTCAGTTTTTCCGTCTCATTTTGATCAACAGTGGAGAATTTAGAGAGTACTCATTATGAACTCAAACTATTCTCATCACAGCTATTCTGTGTAACTCAAACTATTCTCATTTATTTTTCTAACTTCACTTACTGAGGTAGCTCCTTCAAGTGCTGCTTGAACGACAATATGTACTACTGCAACTACTTTCAGTAATAAAATTGATCCTTTTCAGGTTTTTCTATTTTCTCTTTATCCTCAAATTCAAGGCCCTTTTTGGCTGTAGCTGCTGAAGTGCCCCATGTAACATGCCTGTCATAGTGAAGCCAGTTCTGCAAGGTGGCACCATGGTTTCCATCATCATCATCAGAAATAGAAACTAAAATGAGGCTAAAATGAGAATCACAATTTTGCATCCCCAAGCCATAGAAGAGCAAGCTATGGGCAGCAAAATTTTCTTCTGGGTAAATGTACCTAGAGTATGAAAGTGAACGTACTTGAACTTGCAGTCCCTGATGCAACTGTATAACATGGCCTTAAGTGTATCTACTGTACAGATATTTTGTTAAATACAAGCATTCAGGCCTGCGAATGTTCTATTTTCAAATCAAACATGAAATGGTAATTTATAAAAAGAGCTTCAGAAATATGTTTCATTGTGTTAAAGGGGCAGTTCACCCCAAAACTGAAAACATGTTTTATAGGAGCTATAGTGGTATCTATCCATCTGGGGTGTTCTGCTGGGAGATGCCTGTGGACTGAAATGGATTTTGGCAGTTAAAGTGCCAAAAAAAAATTAAAAAAAAAAAATTCAACAGCAATATCGCTTACCAGAAATCATGACCCAGTTTACAAAATAATTGTACTTTGCTACTTTCTATCAATGATTCTCAGGCTTTTATGTTACCATTAAATCACAAAAAAAATCAAAGTTTCATCTAGTTGCATGTAAAATACAAGTAGATACACAAACACCATGTTGGTAGATTAATTGTTTACTCTGCAGTTACATTAAACATTTTGGTCTCGTACATGATACATGTGTCCCATACCACCATGTGGACAGGCATGTTATCAGACTGCTATTTATGGCGTTTTTAGAGTCTGTGTTTTCATAAGCTAATTTTTCAGAGTATACAGCGAGCATTGTCACAAGTCTCAGTTTTGGGGGGGGTTGATCATTCTGAGAGGGGTCCAGCTGCAAAGTTGCACTGCTTCATGACTCACAACCAGATTGGAGGATCCAATCAAATTTCACAATATTGCATGGCTATCTCCACTGATGAGCCAATCAAGCTTCAACTTCAACTTTCATCATGAACAACAAATAACATCACTGATAAGAACTTAATTCTCAAATGGAAAATTCACTGTCAAAAGAAAACCTTCCAGAAGTATTCCATTATACACCATGCAATTTTTGTTCCAACAAAAAATATAATCTACACAAACCACATTTTCTGAAATTATGTTACTGATGCTACAATCAAGAATACAGAACCATACCTAAGAAGCAATTAAAAATACTAGACGGAAAATAATCTGCCTTTACAGACCCAGACTGAACACAACTTTCGCATTTAATTTGTCGACCACTTTTTGCCAGCCGTTTTTTCTGGTTTGGGCTGCTTTTGCCATGTTACCCCTTGTGCATATTACCTCTTGAAATTCTTCATATCCTTCTAATGCAAGGTCCTGCCCTGCTTGTGTGAAAAGGTGAACCTTGTTTTCTAGGCTTTTCAGCTCGGGCGCGCGCAATCATCTTAGATGAATGGATCCAGCTAGACTAATCTACTACACAGCTGCGTTAGAAAAACTGACTTATCCCAGATGAGTTTCACCGGCATTAACTCATCCAAGAAGAAGCATCTGATCTCGGATGATTTAAGCCACGTACAGAAAATATCCCCATTATCTAGCTTATTTTTTCCCTCCTGGTTTATTCATCCAACGGTCAAATCACTTTTATTTTCAACTTAAAATCAGGTTCAAACCATGTCAAATACATTCATGTGACATAAATGCATAATTCAGCTGGTATTTCAGCAGAGCTCCAAAATCCAAATCCGTTTATGTTTTCCACTTCATGTGACATAAATACACAATCTGATTGGTTCCTGCAGTGGAGCTGTGACTTCCAGAGCTGTGCAGCACTGCAGGTGGACTCTATTGGAAACTCTGGGATAAGTGTGAATGGAAGGTGAAAAGAGAGATAAAAAACTGCATGAAGGTAATGATGTGGACATAACTTTATATGTCTGCTTGTGCACTGTTTTTTATTATTCAATAAAAAAGGAAAAACACAAAATATGAAGATTCATGGTTTTCCACTAGCACAAATTGCTGGGCTGAACCGTGCCAGCAGAGTGCATGTTATTAGTGTATCAGTTAGCATAAAACTGAATGTGCATTAAAATTCCCTGCACAGTTTAGGCTATGAAACAAAAAGATAACTTACTCCGAGATGTTTCTTGAGGTTAGATGTTGATTCATATTTTGCATTTTAAATATGTAATGCCATTACATGTATTCTGGTCCTCCCCAACCCTGATCCTTATACATTTTTTTATGTGATTCAGAAATTTGGAGCTTTCTTAGTGGTTATGCGGTGTAACGATTGGAACTATTGTTATGTGTGTGTTGTAGTAAGTTGGTGGGCCGCTGTATTGTTAACTAAGAATGTTCTAACATGGGCTAGTTTGCACATGAAGTGAACTTGACAGGTTATGAGTTGAACCCATGAACTGAAATTTTAAAAACAATTGAAAATATCTCATCTCAACATGTCATCTGTTTACTAATAAGGAACAGAATTTAACACCGTGGCAGTGGCGATGGATTTAACCTGTTGAAGAGAGTGGCGGGAGATAAAAAAAATAATCGGCAGTTTTATTCACAGGGAGAGAAAAGGTTACTTAACCAAGTTAACCCAGGTTGGCAGCAATGAAAGGACTGAAATCTCCACAAATTGTGTTTGGATGTCAGTAATTTGTTGAGGACATGGAAAACATGGAGGGGTGACTTTATGCTTTAGGTAGACTTGACAATGGCAGATGACAATGAAAAGAAAGTAGAATTATTCAGCTGCCTCGTTTGTGACAGTGGTATGGAGCTATTGGATTTCATAATGGGTGATACTGTAACGTTGGGTAGGGAAGCAGGCAACGAAAGCCGTGAAGAAGGGCAAACGGGGTTTATTGAGGCAGTGAACGGACAACGTCAATGACCGGACTGGATAAACAGACTTGAACGCGGACTTAAATGCACAAGACTAGCCGAAATAACAGGACACATGTGTTCACAATCTGGAATTAACACGAGGGTAACGAGGTGGGCGTGGCACACAGGACGAGCGAGCGAGCAGGTCATGACAGATACAGACAGAGCTCTGTGGACGGTAAATAAAATTATAGAAATGTTTGATAAAATTGTAATCCTAGCTTCAATGAGACTGTGGAATACTACTGCTTCTATACAATTGACAGAACACTAGTGTCTATGTCACAGAATTGAAAGTGTTGGCAAAAACATACAACTTCGGAATTTTAAGAGACTCGCTTATGCATGACTAGATTGTCTGTGGGCCTAACAATGCTAGTATGAGAAAGAGTTTGCTCTGTGAAAACAGTTTGGTGCTGGACACTGGCGTAGAACTGTGCAGAGCCACAGAACTGTCCTGAAAATAGTAAAGCAGCAAGGAAACAATTGACCGCTATGTCAAAAAAATTGAAAGTGCTGGCAATAATATGCAACTTTGGAACTTTAACAGACTCGCTTATCCACGACCGGATCGTCTGTGGGACTAGCAATTCGAGCATGAGAGAGAGTTTGCTTTGCAAAAAGAATATGATGCTGAACACTGGCTTACAAGCTCACAAGCCACAGAACTATCCTGCGAAAATACCAAAGCTATTTCCACACCAACTGTGCAGGACGTGCATGCAGTTAAAGGAGCAGCACGCCAAAACCAACCAATAAGGCAGTACAGTGCAAGTTTAGCGGGAAGATGCACAAAAGAAACAAGCAGAAATGCCCAGCATGTGGCAAGAAATGCAAAACGTGTGGCAGAGTGAATCACTTTTCACCAAGCTATAAAACAAGCACACAATATAGAAAAAAGACAGCTGTGCATGAAATAGAATGATATGACAGTGATCAGTATGAGGACATTCTCTGTGTTAATATAATTAAGCCTGAAAATGTGAATGTGGTGGACACTAAGAAAATGAAGGACTTGCAGCTTTTTGTGGGCATGCTTCTATGCAAAGATTGTAAAAATTCTAGACTGTGGTGCTAACTGCAACATAATCCATATTGATTTCTTTAATCCTAACACAATACTGAAGCACACAACACAAAAATATGCTGGTTATGTATAGTGGAAGGAAACTTAGGTCCTTGGGGAAATGGCAAATGAAATTAAGAAATCATAAGTGATCATGCACTTCGCCAACTGGAGTTCCAGGCAGTGTTAATTTTGACAGCAAATTTTTATTGAGTTTTAGTCATTGTGTTTTGATTAAAATGTAATTTTGTTTCAGTCATAATTTAGTCATCTAAATTATTTTAGTTTTGGTCTAGTTAGTTGACTAAATATCACAAGATTACAATTTAGTGGTAAACTTTAACCTGATTTTGAACCAAATACTAGATAATCTCGAAAAGGAATAATCATTAAAATTGCAATACCAGCTAGGATTTTTTTCCTATGACAGAGTAAAAATGTTTTAGTGAGACGTTAACTCCCTGTTCTATAGTAATCATACCGAACTGAAGGAAAGAAAGCCTGATCTTAATCTAGCTGACTGGCGATGTAAGAGCTGGATGTGCATGACATGCGCCGTTGGTAGTAATGCTTCATGTTTCCCTATCCGACTACAGCCATTTTTTAAATTCAGTACAAAATACCCACCTGGCCTTTGTGATGTCATTCGGCGCCGGCACCAGTTTTTATGCTAGTGGAAAACCAGCACCCCGATTGTACCACACTCTTTGTACCTTTTTGAACTCCCAAAATCAGGTATCTGGTGTGGTGGAAAAGCATCATTTAGTTGAGCCGTGAATTGAGCGGCTTACTGTGATGTTTTATTTTTTTTACAAACGAGATGCACGCTATTCCTTGTGGTTATGGTGGTATCTGAAGGCAGACGACATCACCGTATGGTGCTGGAGTGCACCGACAACGTGACCTCTGCTGTGGTCCAAGCTTCTTCTGCGTACTGGCTTCATCTGTTACTTCTGGATCAAAGACCAGGAGCGGGATCTGTGGAGCATGCATAGAGCGCCTACGCCAGTTTGAGTCCAAATGAGGTATACATGCCGGAGTAAATCGACTCCCAGTCGTATTATCTGGGTGTCTTAGTCTGACTTTGAGAAATCTGATTCAGTACAATTTCAGTCGGACTAACATGTTTTTCATGTATGTTAAAAGTCCGGTTTTAGTCAGACTAACACAATAATTAAATTTTCTTAGTGTGCATGTAAACGTATTGACTGAAAGCACATTTCACCAGGTAAGGTATCCTAGATATTGTAATTTCAGATCATGGGCCACAGTATTCATCAACAGAATGTCAAATATTTAGCAGGCTGTAGGTTCAGTACAAGACATCATCACCAGGCCACCATCAGAGAAACAGCAAAGCTGAACGACCAGTAAAGGCAGCTAAAAGGCTCCTATTCAAAGTCAAAGCCACTGGAGAGGACCAATATCTGGCACTTCTTGTCCACCATACCAAACCCTCTGAAGGGATGAAAAGCAGTCCAGAGCAGAGAGTAATCAGCCTAGGGCATTACCACATACAAAAGCAAGTCTTCTGGAGTCTAAAGTCATGCAGGCACAACAAAACCTGGAGGACAAACAATATTGACAGTGTATCTAGTGTGACAGATCAGCTAGTTACCTGGACGCTCTGAAACCGGCTGACTGTGTCAGAGTACAACCGTTTGCGCCACACGCTGTCTGGAAAAGGGAAAGTGGTAAAGCCCATTGACCATAGGTCCAAGAAAGTCCAGTTGGACTCTGGTGGCATTATCAGGAGAAATAAAGGTCATAGAATGGCCACCCATGGATATCGATATTGCTGACCACAGTCACTCAGTACCTGATCATCAGTACCTGGGCTCTCATGTATAAACAGTGCGCATGCACAAAAATGTTGCATACTCCTGTTTCCATGCTTACGTTGAGGTGAATAAAAGCATTAAGTGGCATAATGCCACACAGATTTCCAAGGCAGCCTCAGACTATGTGTATGCATGCTTCTGCTTGGTTTTGTAAATGCATCAGTGCTGCTGTTTCTGTGTGGTTTTCAGCTCATTTTTATATTTGTATCCATGATGCAGGCTTTATGAAATACACCTAAATTAACTGCATATCATTTATAAGTTTAAGCCACTTGATGGTATTACATCTGTAACAATAAAATGTTGCACAGAATGGCCAGACTATTCCAAGTACCATGAGCTACCTTTAGCATTCTGAGAAGACATCAGAAATGGAAGAATTAGAGAAGAGCACGTATTTAGAGATCAGACTGATTTCTAGTCCCATGATGATGACTGGCTCCTAAGTCGATTTCGATTTCCAAATCCTCTTGGAGCTGTTCCCCCTACTTCACTGAGCAGGACGTCCATTTTACATTTGCTAAAATTTTTGCCACCTTCTTTTGATAAAACATTGAACAGAATGGGAAGTTGATTTGCATATTCAAATAAGGCATAATTTCAGTTTGGGTAGGGCTGTAGCTCATGCATATGCGTAAAATTTCATGTCGACTGGGCTTTATAAAGGGAAAGTGCGTAGAACTTTGCTTATGCAATGTTTTATGCATCTGATTTTTTTTTTTTTTTTGTGCGTATGCACATTTTTAGTTTTGTCCATTCACCACGTTTAATGTAATTCTACGCAAACCATTTTACACAAGGCCCGTGGAGGGGAACACAGCCATAGATGCTGGTGGCATGACAAATCAATTACTACAAAATCGGGCCGCAGTGTGGTGAAGCCACAACAATACAAGGACCTTGTGAGTTCATAATGCACCAATATATTTTAGAATTGACACAAAAAAGCCTGCATATACAAATGATGTGTGATTGTTTCACATTACAAACATTTCTGAAAATTATACAATGTTTTGTTTCCTTTTTGATGGATGCAGGTATTTGTTATCCGAGAGGGAATATTGACAAGATTGGTTATTTTGTTTATTGAGAAGAGACCTTATCATCTATTTCAAAACGGACAAAACTCAAATGGCAGAGGATGTAACAATATGAACTATTGTTATGTATGTGTTGCAGTAGATTGGTGGACTATTATATTCTTAACTACAAATGTTGCACAGGGCTCAGAGCAGTTTCACATGAAGTGAAGTTAACAGGTTTTATGTTGAACTGGTTACGTGAAGTTTAATAAACATATGATGTTGAGTGACATGGGAAAAGAATCTGTCATCTTCTTCCTAATAAGGAACAGAATTTAACAGGTGGTACATGATCCCACTCCTTAACTAGACGACACCACTGATGGGGATGTAAGGGAATACAAGGAGCAGAACAGGATGACTAGCAACATGGACTAGGCTAGGAACACTAGGAACCACCAGGGATATGTGCTGGTCATCAGGGGTTGAGCAGGAAACTTAAGGAAAGGAACATTACCAGAACGGATCCTGATGTTTAGTAGTCTGCTTAATTTTTTTTTGTTTCTTGAAATGAAAATTAAATGATGCTTTATTTGCCATTTGAACAAGAAAGACTAGAGATACATCGGAATGTTTATTTTTGCATTTCCTGTCTTGCTCTCATTTGACATACAGTATATTACAGTTGAGAGTGTATCCTGGGGTCAGTGCAGGGCCAATCATTTACCAGATGCCCCTGAAGCATTTCATGGCGTTAAAGGCCTTGCTGAAGGGCCTTGAGCTTTATGTCCGATAATATATAAATTCTGACCAAAAATATAACATTACCTTAATATAATCAATAGGTTTTGAAGAATTACCCCCACAGTGATGTATAATTGAACAGCTGCTATTATACTTTTTATGCCCACAATCGAGCATTTAGTTATTTTGTCATGAATATCAGAATCAGCTTTTATTCGCCAAGTGTGCTGGAGCACACAAGGAATTTGTTTCCGACAGCTTGAGACTCTCTGGTACACAGACAATAAGCGACACTATACAAACAATATAGTGTGACAGCTGGCAGAACGAGGAATTATACTACACTGTCCCCCCGGCTACTGAAACTTCCCGTTACATGACTTACAGGGGACCTGTTGCCTTCCTCCTCCTTGGGTAGGGTGGCCTCGCACTGCAGTTCCCTGCTGTCTGTCTCAACAGTCAGTGGAGCCGACAGGTGGCACACATGCTCCAGCAGTTTCTGGTGCTCCTCAGCCAAAAAGCCCTCCCAGCCGCAACAAGTTTCTTCACGCTCATGTAGTGTGGACTCTGTCTCCTGCTTCCGCTCTTCCAGTTCCCTCAGGCAATGCTGCTGGACCTCTTCCTGGGCAGGCCGCCCCTGCACCATGAACTCCTGCTGCTGCCCCTCAGCCTTCTCCAGCTGGGCCTCCAAGCCACATCATGCCTCCTCCCATCCAAGCGGCGCAATCTCACTCTGCTTGTCCAGTTCGTGCTGAACCTGAGCCAGCTGGGCCTCCAGTATACAGCGCGCCTCCTCTCAACTGAGAGCAGCCTCTGCTTGCTCCATCTGTTGGGTGTGCTCGCAGTTGAGCTTGCACCACTCCTTTCGGTTGGCCAGCAGTGAACCTTGGCTGAGTGGTGACCAGGTAGAATTCTCCGGAAGCTCCTCCTTCCTCAGTTGCTGATACTGCCTTGGACGGAGAGCTGACAGGATGGCAGGAGCGGCTTCAGCTTGAGCTGTGGCATGACGGGGCGTCCGGTGAGTTGGCAGGGGCGGCTTCCAGGAGAACTCCACAGGTCTGGGGCTTCACACATGGATGAGACAGTGTCTTCCTCACTTCACCATCCCCTGCTCATCTGCCAGCGGCTCTGGCCTAGGCTTCCAGGCAGTTTTGTGCCCAGTGCCCTATCCTCCAGCTACACCAGCAGACAAGCTTTACATTCCGCACAGCTTTCTCCATGGAACCACTGCCTTTCTTTGTTCACCATCTCACTGCTGCCTGCAGAGCTACCAGACTGGAGCAGACTTGCTTGAAGATGTGTAGGAGCACCCACTCCAGCAATGCCGGTGGGACTGCCTCTGGCATCTCACTTCTGACACCAGTGTGGTGCCGGGCAGATAGAGGCATCACGGCGATGAGTTGCTCTTTATATGCAGAACAAGCAACAGCAACATGGAGACAATGAATGGCAGGGAAAGACGGGGAAGTTACACCGAGGAGGGTTAGATACACAAAATGACTCATGTGAGGATCAGGCAGGAACCAAATACAGCCACAGTTAAGGGCACACGCAACAACCGGATAACAAACACAAACAGGCTTATATACATGTGCTCTCGAGGCATGTCGGGGCTTGCAGATGCTGCTGGTGCTACGATATTTTCATTTATTTATTTATCTTATGTGCTTCAATATGTCTATTGATATGTATACAACATATGAATGTTGAACCAAGACTTCCCTTTAAGGTTCAATAAAGTATAATCATCATCATCATCATCATAATCATCATTATCATCATCAACTAAATACTGCAACATCAAAACATTAATCAGTTTCCTAATCAGCCTTGTTTATATGTATGACAACTAATGGCAGTGATCTTTCATCTCTGGCAGCAGCACAGGTGAGCCCGTCTGAGCTGCAGGATGTCTTCCAGGAGACCTCATCCAACATTTTCCAGATCAATGGCAATGGTAAGTGCCAGTTATTGAAGTTTGAGGTTTAGAGTGGCAGAGGTTGGTCCTGCCTACTAGGATATCCCACATAGCATAATAATTTACCAATATCATGTTTAAGTTTCTTCTTAAATTTGTTCTTGAGAATGGTTCTCAATGTCTCTGTCAGACTCACGATATGTTCATAAACTGCAGAATTGTTTGCAAAAGCTTTCTTTTAATGATTTGTTCATGAAATACTAGTTACTAATACTAATGGCTTATATTGTGTTCTTATGATGATGAATTCCATTGTCCTTGTAAACTGAAATTGCTTGCCAGTTGTTTCTAATTTGTTGCCCCAGCAATTTCCATAAAAGGTCTGCAGGGCTGTGTGCACACACAGAAATCACAAACAGAAATTAGGAAGAAACACTGATAGAGAAGACATGAATGCCCAAACAGAAATCTAAAGGCAGTGGAGCAGTGGACTCCAAACATAAGAAAAACTTAGTAGTTCTGAAATGTAGGTATAGCTAGGGATTGACTTAACTGGTACAGAAGTACGCATTCACCTTTAAAAGCGATACATCTGGCAATGGATTGTTGTAACTGCGTGAATGTGTACTTATTTAATGTGCATTTGTGTCGATATGACAAGAAATTATTGTGAATTTATTATTAATTATTTTGTGAAATATGCATAAATGTGCTGTTAAGTGTGTGGGATGAGTGTGTTCCTTCCTAATTACAAGTCTCGAATAAGAAAACATTGATGAATGCCAGAATTTTTGTGAGAACTGCGTAAGTGGGTTTTAAAAAGAAATTTCATAAGAGTGATTGGTGAATGAGGTCCAGTGTTGTTATGTCAATGCAGTGCTGTTCCTACCCTCCTTGATAAGTATTATGATGTATTATATGTTGCCTTTTTTATATCATCCAGAGTTTAGTAACTCCATTAACGTGAATTCTTCACACAGTTGTGAACCTGGAGAAGATTTTCCAGTCCTTGGGAACTTCCAGAGACACACCAGAGCTGAGAGAAACACTGTAAGTTTCCTTTTATTTTTTCCTCCTCACCAGTAATTTTGCTCTTGCATCATATTTGGCCTAACAATTCACTCTGTAATACACATTCTAGAGATGGATGCCGATCCAGACCTATTTGATGGATCGGGAATTGGCCATACGTGACCAATCCATGTCCGCTACTTACTTATTTAGTTTTTGGCAGTTTCTAAAAAGGTAGCAGTTTTGTGTCAAACCTATTTGTACAATCAGTCACACGATAGCTCTTTCCCATTTTAGATGTTGTTTTTTTTTGCGGCACTCAAGCTGAACAATAACGCTACCACTCACTTTTTTGCTACTCTGTGGGTGGGTGCACATTAACTTCTGCCTGCAGTGACTTCATTCGCATACCCAGTGCAATACGAGGAGTGTAAGGACATCAGATAAGAGGGGGACAATCTGGAAGTATTTTACGCTTTTAACAGCAACTCATAGCACAACGATTTACTATCTTTGCAAAAACAAGATTTTCAGAGGTGGGAGTAGCATCTAGTGGAAAATCCCACTAAACAAAGCATACGCAAATGTGCAAGACAAAAAAATGGATGACTTGGGAGTCGCTAGGTTGGGCTACAGCTTGTGATATAGGAGGGGCTGCTATTGCAATGCAGTGCAGGTGACGCTGATGCCAGTGGGAAACAAATTGCGGGGCAGTTTAAGCATTCGCCACTTGCATATACTTGCTTGGAAGATTCAAATTGAATTGCAAAATGCCTCAAAAATGCTTAAAACAAGATCCACAATGAGGTGGAACAGTGCGTTATTAAAAAAAAAAAGATTTTTTGGCATACATTTTTTCATCTGTATTTGCTAGTTTAAAAATATTAATATATAAAGAAGAAATGTATATTCCATCCATCCATCCATTTTCCAACCCGCTGTATCCCATTGGGCCGCGGGGGGTCCGGAGCCTATCCCGGAAGCAATGGGCACGAGGCAGGGAACAACCCTGGACAGGGGGCCGAAATGTATACTGTGTATTTATTATATTTAAATATTAAAGAAGAAGAGCCTTTGTATCAGAATCAGCTGATATGTATCAGAAATGGATCGAAACTGAAAAAAATGTGGATCACCTCATCCATAACACATTCTATAATACATAATGTATACTACTGATCCAGAAACACCGCCACAAAAAACAAGCTCAAAAGTCAACAACAAAATATGGTATTGTCAAAGCTTTAAGAGACAGTCGACAGACGGTATGAAATGACCCGAGAACAGCCATTTGTTTTGCTTTTGTAAAATGACAGATTTGTGTCCTAATATGATGCTGGCTCTGTTCTCTTTGAAGTCTAATCCAACTTTCCCCCCCCGTGACTCCTCTGCTCTCTCATCCCTTTGAAGTTCAACATTACCTAAGTCCTGCTTTTAAGTAGGCTGTGTTCCTACGCAGCTCAAAGCCTGTGCCAAATTATTTGTCCATGCACACTCACACATACACATCCACAGCCCGACATAAGTGTGCGCGGACATACATGCATAGGGAAGCTGTAACAAGCCGCTGAGAGTCACACAGACACTAGTCTACATATATCTGTGTATATTTCTGTCTTTATGGAGACATTTTAATACAGGTAACAACATCTAATTGCACATAAATAATGAACCTAATTGTGCTGGTAACACTGAAAAATTTGCTTTTTTAAAAGGAAATCATGGGAGATTTGTCCCCACAATGTCAGCTTGTCAGGTGTATCTTAAATAGGTTTTTGTGATACCATTTATGTAATTTTACAAAAAAATACTCAGAGGATGACATAATTTTTCACAGATATACACCTGTATTTGTTTCTACTGTTTTACTAGTAGTAGCACCATTGCACCTTCCATTAATGCACAATGATTTATTATATAGTACACAAAAAACTCAGTGTGCAGCACAGTGGGTTGGGTCTCTGTTGGGCCTTTCAGCAATACCATTAACCTCTCAAAGTATTTCAGGGGACACTGGATAAATGGCCTGACCCTGTGCTCAGGCCACAAGCTTTACTCTCAACTGTATATATATGTGTGTGTATGTGGATCATGTTTATGTTACAACCTGTTGTTTTGACATTGTAGGAACCATTTTCAGACCTGTGCATGTGTGTGTACTGTATGTGTGTGTATAAATATGAAAAGAGAGAGAGAGAGAGAGAATGTGATTTTATTCAGAAAAAAGCAGGAAAAGTGAAAACAGGAGGTCAACCATAACTACAAGAGGACTGGTAGTTACAGCAGTTGAACCCAATCCTTCCTGGTTTTGGGAGAGCGGTTCCAGCTGGCCTAAACAGAACATGCTGTGTTGGGGTGGAGTGTTGTGATTGTGTGCTGACTAACTATCCAGAGTTATAGTTTACCCTTCTCAGGGTTGCGATGGGTCCAGAGCCTGTCTATGCACTCACACCTAATAATAATCACTTTATGATCCCCGTGGGGAAATTCTTTTTTACACCTCCCTCAACTTGCTCTTTGTAGAGCAAGCTATCCGCGAAGGGCTGCCACCTGTTGGGGCACCCAGGGAGCTGGGGGTTAAGGGTCTTGCTCAAGGGTTTGAACCTGCGACCTTGTGATTACAGGCACGCAGGATTAGCCCACTGAACCACATGCTGCCCACCTAGGTGACTCCAATCAGCCTAAGCATGTTTTTGCACTGTGTGGGAAACCAGACTACCTCGAGGAAGACCCCAATCCCCAATGACAAAGACCCCTTGGAATTCTAGCAGAGACTCAAACCCAGGTCCCAGGAGTGTGAGGCAACAGTGCTAACCACTGCACTACCGTGCCATCTAGCTGTCCAAAAGATGGGTGCTAAAACTTTTGACAAGGTGACCTCTGTCCATGGTGCTCATCCATGGCTACCTGTTAATCAATCCGCACAACAAGCATACATGGGTCACAGAGCTGCCATTGTGACAATACCAAGAGATACTAATGACCAGAAAACCAAAACATGTAGTTTGTATCATTTTATTTATCTATGCGTTACTAATATAAACTTCTAGGTTAATTTTTGATGGTGGCCTTCTAATCATGAAATACGCAATCAAATTCCACTCTAAATCATATAACATGAGACCCTTAAATTGCTTATCAATGGTTGTTGGTAATTTTGTATATAATAACTTTCAAGTTTTAATTAATAATTATTATTTACTTCAGCAGGGTGTTGCAAAATAGCTGATGAGGGGTGACTGGAATCAAACCTCAATGAGGCAGACTTTTGAGCATGGTGAGAAAAGGTTAGGATGGCTCACAGCCAATATCTGCTCACCTGGTTGGAGCTTTCAGGGTTTACAAGTGCACCTGCACTCACTGGGCTTCCTCCATGTGTTCCCACACCACTGGCATCACCATCCGGATTCTCTGCTCCATCTCCTGTACATGTTTGATCACCAACTGGAATGGGAGTTCACCATAGGTGTAGATGAGGGGGACATGTCGATGCTCACTTCCATACCCATAGGTAAAGAAACAACCTGGAGAGCGGTGAGCACAGAAGCAGAGTATGGCTTTATATGTGAACTTAACTCATTGAAGACATTGTACCATAAGCAACAGTTAATCCAAAAAAGGCTATCTGAAAATCAGGTCAGGTCAAGTTGGGGAGCATGCGCTGGTGCAGTGTGTTGTCACGCACCCCCCCACACAGCAAAACTCCTTGGGATTCCCGCCAGCGATCCCCCAGTCCCACCCTCCGGAAATGGCCATCCAACTGCTGCAGCCAGGTGTTACATACATGTAGGTGTCCCCTTAGCCTGTTCCAGCTGCTTGGGTCCTCTGCAATGAGGATACTGCAAGCCGGATCACTCTCAGGGAAACAAACCACATGGCTGTAGTGCTGTAACTGACGCTCCCTTACAATGTAGGTAATGTGACTCATTCAGGACTCCTCTATCAACCGCTCATTCCACACAAAGTCAAACCAGTGGTACCTAAGGAATCTCCGAAGAGACACAGTACTGAAGGAGTCCAGTCTTTATCTCAGGTCACTGGATAGCGCCCATGTCTCACAGCCATATAGCAAGATAGGGAGGACCAGGACTCTAAAGACTTGGAGCTTCGTCCTCTTGCAAAGATAATGGGAATGCCACACACCCCTTTCCAGTGACCTCATGACCCCCTAGGCCCTTCCAGTCTACTGACTTCATAGGAAGAGTCACCAGAGACATGAATATCACTGCCAAGGTAGGTAAACCTCTTGACAAGGTAGACATTCTCCTTGCAGACAGATATACTACTGATGGGTGTGCCTAAGAAGTCATTAAATGCCTAGATCTTAGTCTTGATCCAGGACACCTGCAATCTCAGACACTCAGATCACAGCATCATCGGAAAAGTCGAGATCAGTAAATCTTTCTTCACCAACGGATGCTCCACAGCTGCAGAACCCCATGACCTTGCCCAACACCCAGTCCATACAAGCATTGAACAGAGTAGGAGCAAGAATCAACTGGGAAGGATGCAGAGGATCTCCCTCTGCTCTGCACAGCACTTACAGTACCAGTGTCTAGGCCGGCCATGATGTCCAGCAACTTCAGGGGATCCTGCAAAGTCCCAGGATGTTCCACAGGGCAACTCCATCAACTGAGTTGAATGCTTTTTGAAAATCGACAAAGGCTGCAAAGAACCTCTGCCTATATTCGTACTTGCGCTCAATAAGAACCTTCAGTGCAGGGATACGGTCGATAGTTGACTTCTTAGGCATAAAACCAAACTGCTCCGGTTGCTGACAGACAAGCAAATGTTCACAGATCCTATAAAGGATGACCCTAGCAAGGACCTCACCCGGCACTGACAGCAGTGATATCCCCCTGTAGTTGCCACAATCCAGGCAATCACCCTTTTTCTCGTTTTCCAGTCAGTTGGGATGATGCCTGACTCCCAAATGGAAGCAAAGATTGCTTGCAATGCCAGGAGGACAGCCTTACCACCAACCTGGAGAAGTTTACCCTGGATACCACAGATACCTGCAGCCTTCCCTACTATCAGCTGATTCACCACCCGTGCAATCTCAGTGAGATTGGGTGGTTCACAGTTCATCGGATGGTCAGCTTGGAGAACCGTGGACCCAGAGTTGTCCAACATCCTAGCCCAGTGGGTCACAACTGCAGTGTCATCCATAAGGACCATTTCATCACCCGCCCTGACTGCAAGTCTCCAAGGAACAAATTCAGATGTACGTAATGCTTCAATTCCTCTGTAAGCAGGAATGGATCTAAGCCTAATGAGTAGCAACAAGAAGTCTGTGGTCAGAATTCACAAACTGGGCACTTCTGTAGACCCTACACTTCTTCAGGAGTCTCCAGTGTCTGCCCACGAGGATTTGATCGATCTCTTTGTGGCATCACCAGTATTGGAGTACCAAATCCAATGATGTGGCTCAGGGCGTTGGAACCTGGATCCAGCAACTCGGAGTCCTTGACTTTTCGCAAAGTCAAGGAACAAGAAGGCACTTTCACCATGGTCTCCAGACCCATAGGGACTGACACAATTCTCGTAGCCAGCCCTGTCAGTGCCAGTGGTTGCATTGAAGTCACCCATGTCCAGAGGAGTGTCACCTCCTGTGCACCCTTCAACCACCAAACGAAGTTGCGAGTAAAATGTCTCCCTCAACAAGACATCAATCGCCACGGTCAGAGCATACACTGAGACAACAGACAAGGAGTGCTTTAGGAGTCTCATAATATGCTCGTTGAAAGGAGTAATGTCAGACACCATCGGAAGGAGCTGATCTGCTATGGCAACAGCTACTGCCTGAGTATGGCAGCCATCAAACCGACCAGACCAAAAATAGGTATACCCACCTACAGAGATCTGACCACTCCCTGGTCTGCACCGGAGTGCTGCCACCGAAACGTGGAGTTTACAAAGCTCCCCCAACAGCAGAGGAAGATGGTCATCTTGCCGGAGAGACAGGACGTACCACGCACCCACCTGGATGGGCCACCTCAAACTGGAACCCAAGTGCCACCCTACAGCAGGTGATGCCTCATCATCACACCAGGCCCGATCCCCAACAGGTCTGACCCTACTAGCCATCCAACGATTTCGACTCATCCAGGAATGGGGCTCCCGGAGGCTTTCCCTCATCCCCTTCATGGTGCATGCAGCCTTCCTGCGGGCGGCTACAGCAGAGCTACTCCCGCAGAGAGCAGAAGAATATCGTGTTTGTTTGTATCGAGCAGTTCGAGTTGTTCGAGTTGTTTTATGGTGGCTGGAGTGCCAATCCCTCCACCAACCCACCAAATTTCATTTTAATGTTATACGTCATACCCAGGACTCGACTGAAAATGGTGGAATTTAATTGTCTCATATCAATTAAGTTTATTAAAGATGGTCTTATTTGATTGTGCAAACTGCAAGTAGGTTGGTTAGTTAATAGCATAGCACAAATAGCAATACTGATATCGCAGTGGTACGTGGCATTTGTGTCAGTCACAATTCTCATCCCACTGTATTTACTGTTACAGCATAAGATGCCCATCAAAAAATGAGGTTGGATATGGCATTTATTTAGAAAACACCATAAAGTAAGTTACTGGATTACCAGAAACTCAAAGCCAGTAAGTTCATAAATAGTGCTGCCAGAAAGTCTCATTTATTACCAAGAAGAGACTCAGTATATCTCCAATATTTACTTCTATGGGTCTCTAGGAGAAGATCTTCTATTGCTCTTTTACAATATGCATGTTGTGTTTCTTTCTGGAAAGTTAGGATGTATTTGTGAGAGAACTCGTGGCCATAGGTGGAAATTAGCGGGAGAACATTTCAAACTAGATTTAAGGAAGCACTTCTTCTTCCTTCATACTCTACGCAGCGTGTAGTCAGAGTATGGAATAGTCTTCCTGAAAACGTAGTGCAAGCTGAATCCTTGGGTTCCTTTAAATCAGAGCTAGATAAGATTTTAACAACTCTGAGCTATTAATTAATTTCTCCCCAAGTGAGCTTGATGGGCCGAATGGCCTCCTCTAGTTTGTATAGTTCTTATGTTCTTATGAGACAGGGTGTAATACAGTGATAGGGGCATCACAGTGGACCCTGAAGTGTGGTCATTTTTCAACAACAAATGGCCTGACATTCATGGCAGAATCTGGCAATTATGCATAATTTTAACAATTCCCACAAATTCAGCGTACATAATACAGGATTTAACACACTTAAACAACCATATTAGTGAAGATGAATAACAGTAAAATTGAAATTAATTTCACTTTATGCATTGTAACTATAACAACATTGGTTTACAGGAAAAATAAAAAAACTGTAACTGAACTGTATACAGCGCAACGTGACATAACATCACTCTTCTATACCCATCCCCCAATGTTTATATGACACCTACACCCCTGGAATAGATCATGTGGTCTTAGACCAAATAAGAGTTTGAAGGGTGCATAGCAGGTGAAAGCCTGGGTTATCTTTTACAGGGCAAAAAAAATAATGTATGGGACATTGAGATCCCAGTTATACTCCTCTGCTGAACTAGGGTGTTAGTCTGGGGGTAGCACACAGAAGTCTGGAGGTGTTTCAAGCTGAGCTACATGCAGAGCCATCAGTTAGGAGACAATGGGGGCACTCCAGTCTGTGAGTAGGTCCTTGCACTTGGATTGTTGGGAGACCTAGCCAAGGCCTTGGAGGTCACCTTTCTCAGATGAACAACTTCTGAGTATTGAGTGGCGTAGTCCATCAGCACCAAATATATTTCCAAGTCAGTTTTCACTTAAGGCAACATGAGCAGTTTGGAGGGCTTCCCCACTCCAGGCAACGGGTCACTGCAGACGGTCAAATGCTGTTCAGGGAGCTTTACTCCTTCTTGGGCTCCCCATCAATAACTATTATCTGTTCCCAGCATTGCTTGAGATGAGCGTCCATTAAAATCACTGGATGACCAGAGGCAAGCCTCAATGGAGTGGAATTCATTAAAGAAAACAATTAAACTGGGCAGTTGATGGCAATTAATAGTGTTCTCACTTCGGCTTGGCGTTTTCCTGAATTTGGGAAAAAAGGAAGGCGTGATGTCTGCTGTCAGTTGAGGTTGGTTGGATACACAGTGCTGCTGTCCACTGTGTTGCTATGGGTATATGGTCACCAATATGCTGACCAGAGTGACCAGTATCTAGCAGTGCCAGGTATCATTCTTACTGCTAAGTATACAAAGTGTTCAGTTTTAAAATCATGGTGGATGCTACTCAAGCATTCATTTTCCGTTTAGATTATCCAATACAGGACTGACCCTAGAGTCTATCCCAGGAAACACAGGACACATTACAGGGCACATTCTGAATGGAATACTAGTGTATTATGGTGCAAATCACTGACAATAAATTGGAAAGCAGGTCATAGAACTGCATGTTTTTGGAAAATAACCAAAACATTTGAGAAAATAACCAAACTATGTAGAGGAATCCAGAATAGTCATGTTGTCATGCCCTGCATTCCTGCTCCATTGTTCTTTGCCCAGTATGACTCTAATGAGCCACACCTGTTGCTAATTTGTCTTGCCTCTCGTTTCAGCCCTGACGTGCCTCACTGTAGCTGCCCCTCATCTACTCCCTCATTAGTGATTGTATAAGAGTGCCTCCCAGTCTTGTGCTCCCCAGTCTGGTCATTGACATCATTCTATTGTGCGCTCCACTGCTTTCACTTTAGCTTTCATTTGACCCCATGTGGTCTGTTTGGTTTGCCTGGTTCCTGTTTTTTTTTCTTCTTCAATAAACCCCTTATTGTTTTCCCATATGCCTTTGTGGTTGGCATCGTGGAACATGTTAACTCCACACCAATCAGGGACAGGAACCAAGCTCTTGGTGCCAAAGGTAGAGGTTTCCAAGTATTCCTGAGGGCCACCTGTGCACCTGTCCTGTTTAATACCGGATCAGCCGGATCAGGATGAAACCTACAACTTCCCTATGCCAGTGCATTCATCATATGCTTAAGTATGACTGATCGCAGTGATGTCATTGCATACATCTTTGTCTTCAAAACTTCCACTATGACCGTTTTGGTTTGTTGATTCTATTTAGGCAATATTGTGCATTGCTTGGGATGGAGGGCGTGCAATTTTTAATGCCCTGCCTAGTGAGACCCTGGTAATATAGTGCTATATTGAACAAGATAACATTAATAACCTCCAAAGTCGATGCAATCACAAATATGAAGTAATTCATAAAGTATATCAAGGGAGTCAAAGTATTCAAGAAATAAAGACACAAGAATAACATTAACAAACATAATGAAGTGCAGGAATTATAATTTATCATAGTATATTGCATATATTTGCATATTGCACAACGAATTGTCATCTCTGTGAATTGCAATTCATGTATTAATGTGAGATGTATCATTCTTTGGGTCATAGCAGTCTGTTCTGAGATGGTCCTTGTAAAGAAACTATTCCTGAGCCTTGTTGTGTGGGTGTGAATAGTTCTGTACTTATATGTTAGGAAGACTTTTACAGCTCTGCTCACCTCCCCCGTTGCCATGGCTTCTGGCCTCCAACACCTCCATTAGCTGTTGGCAATTAGGGATTGATTACTGCCTATTTAAACGCCTTGGTTTCACTCCTTGCTCAGTCCTGAGTGCTCCTTTTGTGTGACCGTGCCCCTCTTGCCATTGCCTTGTTGTTCTATTTATCTTTTGCCTCATTTAAATGAAAAAAATGTTTGTTTGAGATGCTTTTGTGGCGAGTTAACAAAAGTAATTTGCAAAACCTGCCCAATTTCGTTACTATGTCTGCAATACTATGGCAATAGTAGGTGAATGCATATCCCTTGTGGTATAGCCCACCAGTTTGTCACCAAGGGAATTTGAAGATAAAATGATAATTAGTTCTTGTATCTATAAACTCTTAGAAAGCCCAATCCATGTTTAAATACAAAACATCTTAATCTTGCGGGATGATAAATAGCAAGTATTATTTGCATGATATCCATTAATGGAAATGCACCTTATACATAACTGAATTTTGATGACTTATAGAACATTTGCTTATAATTTCCAAAGTACTTTAATGGAAACACAGATCCTGGCTGCGGAAAGCAATCCAGTTGGGAACAGCTGAAGACTCTGATTGCATGTTGAGCTTTCCATTGCATTCCTGGAAAGGGACTTATCTTTTAAATCAAATTGAATTAAGCAAGATTCCTATATAGTTTGTCTTATGGAATCAAAATATTTTAGTTAAAATCTCCAGGGCTCAGCTCTGGGTTGAACATACTGTATAGGCTCATCTTGTCTTGATTAAGTCAGGCTCAGTTCTCGTGATCTAATTAGGAACTGCAGTTTTCCTAATTGGCTCAACTCAGAGTCTATACAGTACGCTATCACTATATAATATAATGTAGCCACTTAACTCCAGTTTTAACTGACTCAAGCAGTTGCCCAGAAAGCTAGTTACAGTTAGTAGTTACATTGTAATGCACAATGCACTATTTTATAATAATGTATTAATCCTGGCCAACACTACTCTCCTGGAATTTACTAGTTAGCAATTTCAGAGAAACACTAAGATCATCCTAATCAACATGGCCTTTTAGTTACCATAACTATATTACACACATACAATACAATGCAAAGAGTCAAACAAGTATGTAGCCTAGCCAAAGATACCCTCAGTAAGATGTGATAGGGGTCTGGATACAGGTATTAATCACGCAGTACAATGTGAAAGCCTTGTCTCAGCAATAAAGGCTACACAATGTGAGTGTGCCCCCTTGACTATCTTTTGGACCCCCCTTAAATGCCAAACTAAGTGATAGACATCACTGAATGTAGTAATAATCGATCACTGACCAGATTTTTCTATGATTCTTTATTTCCTTGGGATTTAGCCAAAGATGTTTTCCTGAAGATGTTCTTGCCACTATTATCCTGAAAGTACATCAACAGATCACTGGTCAGGCCGATCCCCAAACTAACAGTCAGCTGAAATTTTACAATTGGGTAGTTAAGTTTCTTTGTACGCCAAGGAGGGAGAGCCTTCCAACAAGAAAAGATTTACCCAACATTCTGTATCTTTATAAATTTTTCATATTCTGTTAACAATTTGAGAACATTGTACCAGTCACAGTTAGACCATTCAAAATAAAACAAACATTAATTCTAATCGTATTAATGTTAGGTGGTGTTTGTCACATTTAGACATTCGATGTGGGCTTTGTGTGACCTGGGACTATGGCTTGGTGATAAAGTGAAAGTCATTTCCTGACCAGGTATGTCACCTGACCTTTGAAATGAAACTGAAATGAAACTTTGGTGCTCATGGGCTTTCCTGCTATGTTCAGTATACTATTTCAGCTGAAAAAAAATTATCTGTGTAGTAGGGCTGGTGGATATAAACAATATATCTTACAATTACAATACAATACAACTTACTGTTGTATAAAATTGAAATATGAAAATGAAAAATAAGAAACTTGTGCGTTCTGGTATTCATACAAACATACTTGAATGATTCTTGTTTTCCTCCTGCATGTTTAAACTGACACATGTGGTTTCATGCTGCAGCAGGGATGGTCATGTGGAATCCTGAATCCCCAAGGGCGCCCCCATAATCACAGACATACCATATCTGAATTAGCGCATCGTGTCACCCCCTCAGGTGACCCCCATTAACACAACACATCTATTTTTGGTATGCGATCATGTGCAGGGAGGCTGCATATGTGACTTCTAGTGACCCTTCTCATCAATCACTTTGGCACATAATGTATAATAATAATGTATAATAAAACTCTCTTACATCATTTCAGACACAAAGTTTGTATCCTTAACATGAGGCACTCAAATGACAACACTCAAGACAAAAAATAATTTAAGATTAATATTAACTTTATTGATCCCAGGGGGGAAATTCAGCTGCGTACAGCAGCAAGAATGAAGTGGCCAGATGAAGATACGTACAGTATAGTGCCAAACAGACATGGTACACAGACAGCACACATAGAGCTACTGTAACACAGTAAATGTAGTGCAAACAGATTTAAAGTGCACAGTACACAAAGAAGTGAAATATTCTAAAAAGCAGAACGTGATAATAAAAATATACACATTTTTTTAAATATACGAATAATAAGTATATGCAAATAAATTATGTACAATCAGAACAGAAAATTTCGGATTGTGTTGTAAGAGATGGGATGCTTCCCCATGTGTTATAGCTGTGGATGGGGAGTGGCATGTTTGGCGGAGGTGCTGTGGTGTCCGGTGGCAGCAGGCAGGAACAACACCTAGTACCAAATTTAGCACATTGTAGTGGCTAAGGATAGCGCTTCCTGAAACAGATGGGCAGAATTTTCTGTAGCATTGATGTAGTGTGCTGCCTCTGCTTCCAGTGGGTCCAAGGTCAGTTCAGTAATGGAACTGGTCTTCCTGAGGAGATTATTCAGGCATTTGGCATCACCTGAACTGATGGCAGATCCTCAGCAGGCCACAGCGTAAAACAGTATGCTGGAAAAATAGGAAAAAAGATCCTGAAGGTCAACCAGGTGTTATTTTCTAACTAGGAAAACATTTTAGAAAATAATACCCAGGGTTTATGCATATTTCTGACAACGTATTTTTCCCGCTAGCCCTTCCTGCTTTGTTGCTTGAATGTAGGTACAGCTCAATTAGCCTTACCTTGATCGTAGCTCCAATCACCCCAGAACCCACCCCTAGTCGCTCAGCTCTTTTCTGATAAGTTGTCTCACTCTGGGTGCAGAATGTTGTTATAGAATCCTGCATGCAGACCACTGTATTGCTCAAACTATGTTTAGTAAGTGTTAGGAAGTTCTGAACAACTCAGGGGTATCATTGAGCAATGGAAGGAATACTTTTAGGAACTCTTTAACCTGGTGCTATCACCTCATAGAAGAAGCTAGTGTTGGAAACTTCTGCAGTGGGTTGCAAAAGTTTAGCGTAAGTTCAATCATAAGTTCGGGTGTAAAGTGTACCTTAAGTCTTACGTTGAAACTAGCTAGTTTGAAACTAGCGCAGCGTTCTTTGTCGGTTGCACCACTGCCGCTTAAGTTTCATTGTAGTTAGTAGCTAAATGAAGTTACTGTCACACAGAATGACATTTACACCGTGGGCAACCAATCAATATCACTGTCGGATATTACAGGAACTAACTCGCTGTTCTCCATCCTGTTCGACCACTGTATGCACATTTCACATTTAGCTTTTAGTAATGTCCTTCTACAGGCATTTCTTAGTTGTTATTTTTTTTCCCATCCCAAACGTTTGTTAAGTTTGGTTTATAAATAGCTACCGATTTATGTTCTCTGTATCTGTGAGAAGAATTTCAAGCACAGGGCAACTGCATCAAGTTGCCAGCTGCTGATCGAAGGTTTTCAAATAGAAATCAGTGGCCCAATATCAACAGGAAAGTGCCCAAGAAACATTTAGCAGCAACATTGCTCAAAAGGTTGCCGTGTACCGTCACCCTAAGAAGTGTGTTCGCTAGGTATGTTTATCAAATTTGTGGTAATTTCCTGGTAAATTTAGTAATTTATTGTGGATGCTTGACAGCCATTCTGCTACACATAAGGCTTGAGTTCAAGGAATACAAACACAGTACTGGGCAGTTGAAGCTGGGCTTCAACACCCCCTTATGGCAACTGGGTCCTGGACTTTCTGACCGAGAGGCCCAAGTCAGTATGCATCAGCCACAAAACTTCCAGGACCGTCATTCTAAGCACCGATACCCTGCAGGGCTGTGTCCTCAGCCCGCTCCTCTTCATCCTGCAGATGATTGTATTGCACAGTACTGTTCTAACAGCATCATCAAGTTTATTAATGATACCACAGTGGTGGGCCTCAACATCAACGGTGATGAGTCAGCTTACAGGAAAGAAGTGGAGCAACTAGTGGAATGGTGCACAGACGACAATCTGCTACTCAACGTGGACAAGATGAAAGACATTATTGTTGACTTCAGGAAGACCCGTGCTGTCCATTCCGCATTATACATCAAGGGTTCAGAGGTGGAGACCAAAGAGAGCACCAAATTTCTTTGTATTCACCTGAAGGATGTTCTCACTATTGAGAGTGTCCTGACCAGCTGTATCGCTACCTGGTTTGGGACCTGCAATGCACCTGACCACAAGTCCCTGCAGAGGACAGTGAATACAGCGGGAAATAACTTGGGACCTCTCTGCTCTCCATTCAGGACATCTTTCACAAGCAATGCATCCGCAAGGCCCTCACCATAGTGAAAGACCCCTCCCATCCACTGCATGGACTGTTCACAGACCTGCCATATGGCAAAAGATACTGCAGTATCCATATGAGCTCAGTCAGACTTTATAAAAGCTTCATCCCACAAGCTGAAAGACTCCTGAACTCCTTCATGGTTCCTCATTAAGTAAGCAGCACCAACTCCTCTCTTCACCAACCACCTTAGTCTACCTCTCTCTTGTTCGCATGTTTGCACATTCATTGGAGACGACCCAGGATAAGTGGCTGAAGATGAGCGTCCATGGATTTAATGTGAATGTTCATTTTTTATGATTTTGTATTCATGTGTGACTCTTTTATCTTCAATCAAATAACTGACACTCGAGCAGCAGCCTGAGCTGGCACACAAGCAAGGAATTCCAAGGCAGGCAAGAGTGCATGGAATCAAAACACCACCTCCGCATACCTGGAATGTACCACACACCCAGAACTCTCCCCACCATTTCTCACCAGACACATGCATTCTGCCCATAGGGTATTCCCATACATTAGACAAAAAAGCAGTCCATGAATAGTTTCCCTTTTATGGCAGTCACACTCAGATATTTAAGATGACTAGGAATGCGGATTCTTTGTTTGTTCAAAACTGATTGTAATTTATTGAGATGGCAGAGAAGTTTTCTCAAGGATAGACGGGCTGTCTCCCCAGATATATTTGTGTAATCAACAGTATACCAATAAAGCACTTTTCCCAATGCTTACAGTCTGCCTCATTTCCACACTATTAAAAGGTTATATATATTGAGCACTGTATTATTATTAATGAATGAATTAATTAATTAATGGTGAAGCACACTATATAGACAAAAGCATTGTGAATAATTGAATTCAGGTATTTCATTCACACCCATTGCCACAGGTGCATAGAATGAAGCACCTAGCCAGGTGGGTCATTCTGAAGAGCTCAGTGAATTCAAGAGCAGTACTGTCATGTGACTTTGTAATAAATCAGTTCCTTAAGCTTCTTCCCTGCCTGATACTCCACAGTCAATTATCAGGTGTATTATTGCAAAGTATCAGTGTTTAGAAACAAATAAAACTCAACCACAAAGTGGCAGACCAAGTAATGTAAGAGAGCAAGGTCCTCGAATGCTGAGGCACACAGTGTGTAAATGTCACTGATGCTCTGTGGACTTTCTCAACCTTCCTCTGGCATTACCTCCAGCAAAAAACTGTGCATTGGGAGCTTCATTGAATGGGCTTCCATGGATGAGCAGCTGTATATAAGGCTGACATGAAGTGCAACGCCAAGCACTGGATGAAGCGGTGTAAAGCTGACATGAAGTGCAACGCCAAGCACTGGATGAAGCAGTGTAATACACGCCATCCAGTGGAGTGACGAATCACGCTGCTTTGTCTGGAAGTATGATAGAGGAGTTTGTTTCAACATGACTGTGCCCCAGCGTACAAAGGTGAGTCTGGTGTGGAAGAACTTGATTTTCCCACACAGAGCCCTGACCTCCACTCCATCAAACACCTTTGGGATGAATGGGGATTGCGAGCCAGGCCTTCGTGTCCAGCATCAGTGATTGACTTCACAAATGCTCCTCTGGATAAATGGGCAAAACTACAGACACACTCCAATATCTTCTGGAATGTCTTTCCAAAAGAGTGGCAGCTGTTATAACTGAAAAGGGGGCGCCAACCCCATATTGATACTATGGATTTAGAATGGGATTTCATATACTGTAAGTTCCTGTAGGTGTAATGGCCAGGTAGTGTATGTCAGTATTTCTATGCAAGTTGCAGGTGAGGTATGGCAAAACATGAGTTCCATATGTTAAAACCAGCCTGCAAAGCAACCTGCAGTCTTTCCTCTAATTTAATGAGCTCCACTCAGGCATGCTGGCATAGAAAGTAAATGAACAACTACAGCTTCCACTTTAATGAGTTCTGCACTAGTGCAGTGAAGCATGAAGCTTAACTGAGGAATGAAGAAAATTAGTTTTCAGGCTCAACAGAGTGTTATGAGAAATAGCAGTTGTCCCTGTAATGTAACATTGAAATTCTTCCCTTTAATGATGACACAATTTTATCCACTTTCTGGAACTTCACTTAGCTGAAAAAAAAAATCAGGAGATAAAATCCATCCATCCATCCATCCAATTTCTGTAGCCACTTGTCCTATTCAGGGCTGGAGGGGGGGGGGGGTCTGGAGCCTATCCTGAAAGCTATGGGTGCAAGGCAGGGAACAATCCAGGATGGGGCACGAACCCATTGCAGGGCACACTCACACACCATTCAAGATACATTTCAGCTCATAGTATTTCTTTCCATTCTTTATAATAATATTTGATGTCTTTTGATGTACATCAACTGAGCTTAATTAACCTGAGCAGAGCAATCATTGCTGCATCATGGTTATATATCGATTATTCATCCACCTTTTAGGCCTAATTTCTTCTCCTGGTCAGGGTCACGAGGGGACCAGAAACACAGGCCACAAGGCTATGGTATACCCAGGATAGGATGCTAATCAACCACACCACAAATATTAGTCCATCCATCCATTATCCGCTGCTTGTCCGGGGTTCAGGTCGCGGGGGTAGCAGCTTCAGGAGAGGTACCCAGACCTCCATCTCCCCAGCTAACTCTACCAGCTCCTCGGGGGACACACCCAGGCCAGCCGAGAGATATAATCCTTCCAGCGAGTCCTGGGTCTGCCCCGGGGCCTCCTCCCTGTAGGACATGCACGGAAAACCTCTCCGGGTAGCTGCCCA
>JAODKF010000147.1:22807949-22832405 GCA_026779585.1 Mormyrus proboscirostris
CAGCAGAACAAGAGAGTCCCCAGAAGGAGTGCTCTCCAACACCCCCTCCAGGGACTCTAAAAAGGGTGGGTACTCCGCACTGCCGCTTGGCGCATAAGCGCAAACAAGAGTCAGAAGGGAGGCTACCCTCTCGTCCACTGTGGTAAACCCCAATGTACAGGCGTTCAGCCAGGGGGCAATAAGTATGCCCACCCCCGCTCGGTGCCTCTCCCCGCTGGCAACTCCAGAGTGGAAGAGGGTCCAACCCCCTTTGAGGAGACTGGTTCCAGAGCCCAAGCCAACGATGCAGCTGATTGGCTAGTTCAAATTCTAGGCGTCAAAATCTCCCTGTACCGAATCGTTTAATTTGAGTCAGTTATGACAATATACTTTTATGGCATTTAATTATGATGTACTGTGGTGTTATGGATTACCATAACTCTATTTGAGCCACTTTTTTATTAGTAGAAAATTATGCTGATAAATTATACTATTGAATAAAGCAATATGTCCTAAAAATATAATTACTGATTTGTGCGTTTTTGTGTGATTTGTATGTTTTATTGGTAATATTAAAATTGATTGAAAGCATATGTTAAATTAAGCATACTAAAATTTGTGTAAACATCATTAAAGTTTACATTTTAAAAAGTGTGTTTTTATAGTGGAATTTTACGGTTCACTAAACTACATTTAAAATAAAAAGTGCTCCAAAGTACATTTAAAGTACTTTGACATCATATTTGTTTAAAATAAGCTTTTAGAAAATGCACTAAAATTTCATTGATAACAAGTGTACTTTTATTGAAGGATGTACTATTTCTAAGTATATAAAAGTATAATGAAAGTGTATTTGAATGTTAGTATATTTTTTCTTAAATGCATGGTTTGAGTGGTGGAAAATGCAACAGCTGGACATAAACAATATTGTGCAAATGATAAGCGGAATGCTCAATATGCGATTAGTGGTAGGTTCAGGGTTATGTGTCACGACTAGGACTCAGCATTTAGGTAAAAACACATTTATTAACTTTCTCATTTTCAGTTTATCCATCCAGTAACTCTACAAATTGCACAAGTTGGGGAGTGTGGGAGGAGTACATATTATTTGGGTGGAAGGGGGTGACTAGACTGTCTAGGGAATACAACTGACAGTTGCTGTAACAGCATCTTTTCTCATATCAATTTATTTGAAAGCAGATTCTGCTTCTTCCTCATGTGTGATGTAAACCAAAACTACGATATTTATTTGGGGAAAAAAAGTACATTTTACGAAGTATTTGCAAAAGGACATACTAATTATAATAACAAATATAGGGAATACGTTTGAAAAGATCCCTGTTTTATATAAGAGGTTGTGTTAGCTTTCTATTTGCTTTAAGTAAGATTAATACTGCACATGTTTTTGTCTGGGGATATTCAGCATTTTATTGGACTTATCAGGGATCAGAGACGAAATAATTGATAAAAGATTTTACAAAACATACTTCCAAGTAGCTTTGCGATCCTAAATGGTTAGCTTCTCTGTGTTCAAACCAAAAGCAGAAATTGTATAATAGTGTAATGTATAGACCACTCAGTGAATTAAATAATTAAAGATAAAAATAGCTATGATGTCATTGAGTCGGAGGCAGGGCCAAAGGTGGCCGACGAGGCGTCAGAGGGGGTCCTGCAGGTGAGCGCCAAGCAGGAGTCCGGGGAACTACTCCGATGCCTCGGCAGCCACCTTTGGCCCTGCCTCCGACGCAATGACATCTTGGCTATTTTTATCTTTAATTATTTAATTTTCTGACAATGATGCAAATAAATAATAAGAAAATTTGAATATGTATTTGTTCAGATATATCGACGCAACCAATTTTGACGAAATGTTATAAACATTCCTTTAAAGTTCCTAGATGAGACCATGTTTTATTGAGAGTAATATTTCCAGGGCATTCTCTGTGCTGGTTGATTGCCATGAAGGAAAGACAACATCACTAAGCAAGACAGCAATATGCAATTTGTGAGTGTTCCACATTTCATTATTTTCTTTCTTAAGATGTGAATATTTTATCCTTAACTCACAGTTATTTTCGGTACGTTCCATATTGTCAATTCCAGGAATGGAAGTCAAATATCAGGTGGTTACTTTGCATTTAAAAGGTGAATTTTATCTTAATTATGAAAGACATAATTGTAATAAATGCCTTGCTTTTGTTAGATAAATTTCTTCTCAATCAGTCAAATCCAGAGCCTGTCAGTAGGAATGTGGCAAGTTAAGGGAATGATTCTGTGGTTCTTCAGTTTATGAATAATATTATACATTTCTTATGTCTTTTTTGAATCCTGCATCCAAACCAAACAAACTGCATTCAAAAACTGTAAAACGGCTAATTTGGTTCTTTTATCCCTTTCTGTTTGTTTTTACTACTCATTATATAATATTTTTCTTGATAGACAGCAATTCCAGACCCACTATGGTTTATTACTTACCTGGAGCAATAGCATTTCTTTTTTTTTTAACCTCTAACACTCATGTAAATGAAAATGGTCTGATAACAGGAATACCTACTGTGGTAATATGAGATTTATTTCTCTCATTTTTGAGAGGAAACACCTGGCATCCGCTTTCCAAATCATGGAAAGGAAAGGGTCATTCGCAGTTTGTCCAGAACAGAATTCATGTTTCATGGGAGATAATGGTTCCCCAAAGCAATTAAGCCGTTTCCCTTATAATTTTTCTTGTTTTCCACATGTGCTGCTCTTATGCTTATCTTAGCCATGGTGGCATCCCTGGTGCAACAATGCCCCCCTCTGTTGGATGACATGTCTCCTTCAGAGTGCCTTGAACCTCGCTGAAGGCAAACACTTCTCAGGAGAAAGTATATCTGATGAAATATAGCTTGTGTGTATATTGAGGGATCTTACATTCTTATTTCCCCTTCTGGCTGGTTTTGCATTGACGTTTGATAGGTTTTCATTTCTTTACTGTCAAAATCAGGTGAGACCAGCTGTCAAGACAATTTTACAATAAAATACAAGAACTTACTTGCAGATTAGAGAACCACCTGAAATGCAAATATCTACCTAAACCATACATTTATAAACTACTAATACATAAATAGATAAATTGCATGAAAACCCGGGGGACAAATGAAGAGAGCACCAGCAACACCGGTTTTTGCTTTATTGTTATTTTCCCTGTTCCCTGTTTTTTTAAATATCATTGTTTCTTTCTTATCTTGTGTCTGGTCTGACCTTGCCTTTTGTTCCAAGGCCATTAGTAACGGATATGAAAATAGAGATATGAAAGACTGGACTGATTTTAGAATTTAGTTTTGCTTTTTCAGGTGGGTGGAACAGGAATATATAGACAGGCACACACACACATGCACATCCATTTCAGGTGTTGCAGAGCAGGTTTTTATATTAAGTGTCTTACTTAAGTGAACAAAATTGATGCTATTAACTTTCTCGCCATATGATTTGAACAGGCGACCTTATAGACACTAGCTGTAACTCCTAATCTACAGAGCCCTACACCAACCCACAGCAGTGTAGTATAGATCGTATTACAGAGGGAAAATATACAATTATTAGACTGGTCTTCAAAGGAGCAAGAGGATTTGGGTGTGTGGTCTGGTCTCTTAGGGGAAAGATGGATGAAGGGACTTACTACCTGACACTATCCCACCTTTGGAGATGTATGCCCTCCTCTTGTACATACTTTAGCATTACTATTTCAGTGGCATTGATAGTACAGTTTAGCCCATTTTTAGCCAAATGAGTTTTGATGGTGTATAATTTCAGAAATTACTTTTTACAATTTTTTATTCATAATTATCATTCAAATTACATAGTTCATGGTATTTATGACTTGTCCTTAAACACACAAAGTATCACCCTGAAAGGTAAGAAATTGTGAAACATTTTCCAATATTACATACAATACTGAAGTATGACTACAAACCCCCTCACAGGGATTTTATCTAGACATTTACAAATTAAGGAACACGATTAAATATACTTCTGATACAATGTTTTATTTGCTGGAAGCTCTGGAGATGTCTATTCTTAATCTTCGGGGAGTCGCTAGAAAGGTTAATAGATTCTGGGTTGGACAGAAGTAGGTGGTGCTCCTACAGTATGGAGGTAATTCAGTGAACAGCCAATACAGAGATTCCTCTACTTCCCCTCTATTCAAATCTGGTCCTCAATTCCAAATCCAGGCCTTGTTTTCGGTTATCCCAGTTAGTTAGTTTAATAATTACTGATTCTGATTGGCCAGAGGCTTCACACCTGACTGACAGGTAAAGGAAGGCTGGAACATCAGCGCTCGCCCCTTTAGGGCTGTGACTTGAATAGCCTTGATCTACTTCCTTCTTTCCAACATGCTGGATGTGTTGTTTACATTGTGTCAACTCATTGTGTAATAACACTGCATTTGATAATTACTTGACGAAATGTAACAAATTACATTTTACACTGAGGTGAATTTAGATTCATTTTGTATTTAGGTAAATTAAAGTGTGTTTCCTGAAATCTTCATGAGACTAAGCACAGGCGATTCTAGGAATTTGTAACTGGGTTGGCCCAGGGGTGGCAAAGGTTGTCACGTACTGCCCACTCTGTCTGCTCGATCTTCCTGTTTTCTCCCCCACGTGGCCCTAAACAAGCCACGCCTGTTGCTCGTTTGTCTTACCTCTTCTTCTCATTCACAGCTGCCTCTTGTTTGCCCCTTTGTTAGTCTAGTATTTAAGTGCTTCCCTGCCCTGTGCTCCCCAGTCCTGTTATTCTTATGTGGCATTGTTATGCTCCTGAACCTGTTTAACCTGCTGAATAAATGATGCACTAAGGTATCTCAACATGCCAATGTAAAGCGCCTTGCGGCAATTGTTGTGAAAGATGCTATATAAAAATGATTTGAATTGAAAAACTGTGTTGTGAAAACCTTGGTCTCTATACTCCTCTAAATTTACTCAAAATTACTAGTCTTAACTACATTTGCACATACATTATAGCATTCTATATACATTTATTCATATTCATTCTCAACACCCTACAATTGTATGCTAGCCAGTCAGAAAGTTGAGTGTTCACCTGCCTCCAAGTTAACGTTTTTAGCAGTCAAGTATTTTTCCTGTTTCTTTTACTGTGCAATGTTAAACTACCTCTACTAAAATTCATTCCATGTGGAATCTTAGTTCAGCTTTTTATTTTTACAATGCATACAATGTTGACGGAGGCCCATTTACTTTTGAAAACTTGTCTTCCTGTCTTAGTATTTTGTGAGTAGTATTTTTTACATTGTATATGGACTATATATATCGACTAATAACTATAAAACATGTTCAGTGAAGTTTGATTTGAACAATGGAATATGAGGGACAATGCAAACCACTATGTTTTCAGATTATTTTTTTTCCAAGACTAGAGCACGTTAAACTTACAGTACAGCATGAGTTACTGTAATGATGTGTCCCACTTAAAAGAGAACCACCAACATGATACTGAAAAGCCAGAGTTACTGCTACTTGTCCACAAAGGAATCCAACTTTATGATACAGGACCCAGACGTACTTCGTAGAAACCGTAGATATCATATATATATATAGATGCTGCATTGAGCTTATCAGCTTGCATAAATTCTGCCTACATCTTGTGATGGGGTTTTGACCAGTACAACTATCCATCTATCCATCCATTTTCTGAAACCACTCAATCCCAACAGGGGTCGCAGGGGGGAACGGAGCCTATCCCGGGAACAATGGGCTCAGGCGGAACCCAAAACTGGGCAGTTTCCAACACACCACAGCCAGCAAGAAGGTGGTAGACTTTTGCTGCTGATGCTGTTTAAAACTAAACAAGGATTAAGATTCCACTTATTTTTTTAGTTCATTTAAATTAAATTAATGAATTATTAATAAAATTATAAATTAAATAATACCATGGTAGTCATTTTACGTGCAGTAAGAAAATAGATTTACAGTCCTCTTCGTTTATAAAATAATTGTGTATTACATTTCTGCTCCCTGCATGGATCGCCTTTCTTTTGTCGGCATTAAATTTCATCCAAGAAGTATCTGCCCAGTCACTAAATTAAATTAAGATCCCGCTCTAGCCTCTGTTCTGGTAGTTCAATATCTACTACACCACCAACGTTGATGTCATCTGCAAATTTAAACACTTTACTGTATGTATTGGTGTCAATATCATTAATGTAAATCAAGAACAATAGTGGTCCTAAAATTGAACCATGCAGTACCCCGCCATGAACACAGGCCAACTGTGACATTGTGCATCTAATAACTACTGGTTGCTTCCTGTCTGTTAACCAGTTCTTGAAACATTTTTGTTTTCTTTAGTAGCCCATGCTAAACAAATCTGGTGCTTGTCTGGTGACAGAGACTTATGTAATAACTGTGCGTGGGGCCATTTAACCTACTAGCAGCAGTGGCATAGGCAGTAATAAAATCTGAACAAAAGTAGTCAGCTTGACACCGGAGAGATGCATGATAGAGGGTACGTTTCCAAAAAGCATAGTTACTAACAGTCTATGCCTTAACATCCTAACATCCCTTAACGGCTGTAATAAACATGATATAAACATTATATAATAATAATAATAACAAACATTATAATTGTATAATCATGTAATGTTTGTTATTAATGTATATTAAAATTGTTAAGGGATATTACGATGTTAAGGTGTATTTGCATGCTGCGTAGGGATGTTCTATGAATGCATCATGAATGTATTGTGAAGGTGCACTGAGTGTTTTATAAATACATTGTGAAGGTGCACTGAATGTTTTATGAATGTATAATGAATGCTTTATGAAGGTGAACTTAATGTAAAGTGTTTCCAGTATAATATATTTAATATTTATACTGACAAATAGTAAACACTTATACAGAACATACAGAGGCAAAGTATAAAATAGATCTTTCTTTTTTTGAAGGATTGTTTTCTCAAAACAGGAAAGGATTTAAAGTCATCATGTTGGGATTAGAGTTCCCCCATAGAAATGAATGCAGAGTCCCTACAAAGATGTAATTACAAACTCTCTCTCTCTCTGTATGTGTGTGTGTATGTGTGTTAGAACAGTTTTTTAACAGTTGTGCGACAAGTAAAACCCTGTATGTTATTTATCAAGGTACTGTTTTTGTTTGTTTGGCCACACTCATATGATTTCCCATTTAAAAAGTGCATATAAACAAACACATACAACAGAAAGCTTGTCGTACCTCGGTGTCAAATTCGAAGGGCATCGATGCAGAAGGGCATCAATATGCTTTGAATGAAAGAGTGTATTGAATTCAACAGAACACAATTAGTTTCAATGTTAAAAGTTCTGAGAACTTCGTCATTTTTTTGCGACTGCGATTTTTCTTTTTGGTCTCTCTTATGCCTTCTTCATGCTTTCCTTACTCATCATTTTCTTTTTTACTCATTTCACTTTTTTACCCTTTTCTCTCACACAGGCATTCCACCCAGCAGCAGACCAACAAAGTCATCACCAGGACCAGTCTACTCATCAAACAGCTCTCTGACATCATCACTGGCTCCTCACGGGTAGAAACCCATTTTTCTAACTCTGTTTGGCTTTTCAATTCTAATAATTTGTTGGAAAGTGTTTGCGTTGCCATAAAAATAAATAAAATAAAAAGTTAAATGCATTAATGCAGCAAATTGTGATTTATACAATGAAAATACATAACTAAGATGAGGAAAAACTAAATAAATACAAGACCCCTTTCAGAGTCAGAAATATATCAGTGCACATTAAATGCCACCCTAATGAGAGCACCCCTGCGTTTCAAGTCAAATCAGGAAAATAGCCTCTGGGTTTTAATGGCTAAGATCCTTATAGCAAGATATTTTGTATCATATTTAAACTATTTTTTTCTGAAAGCTTTCTACTAGAATGCAGAATTGTCACTTTGGCAAATCATGGCATGAGTAGAGTAAAGTTTTATTTCTCACTGAGAATCATAACTAAAATTAAACAACAAATTTGTCATAATATTTTCTATATATCTTATTACCTATACATCTATAGATCAAGATATTGCTTCACATTCGTTATACGACAATTCTTATTGACATGATTCTTCTCAGCATTTATGTTTGTTCACAGCAAGACCGATTGCGTCTGACAAGACTTAAGAAGGAACTCTCTGATTCTGTGCAGTGCTATGGTGATCTACAAAAGGTATGGTCCATTATACAATTTCTTTATTACTCAAGTCTGTATTACAGACATAAAAAATGTGAGAAACATATGAGCCTTTTCATGTTTGATGCGACACAGTTTTTATTAACTTCTTTATAAATCTGAAATGTAAAAACAGATAAACCCAAATTGAAATCATTAAAAAGTCTCATATGAAAAAGTCTTTAATAACTCATTCATAGCTGCTCTCCAATTAAAATGTATGTTCCTTTGACAGAAAATTGCAGATCGCTCCAGGGCCTTGCTTCCCACGACCCACAAAGACGAGAAAAAGGTAATATATAATTATATATAAACATAATGCAAATGGAGTCAGGTGCCCTTTAAACCTCATTATGATGTTCTCATGGGATGTTCATGGGACATTCAGTGAACATTTGGGGGCTTTTAGTGAATGTTCATAGTTTGTACTTTAGACATTCTCATGGGACATTCATGGAACATCCAGTGTACATTCAGGAACTTTTAGGAAACATTTGTGGTAAGTTCTTAAAACCCTTATTTGCTGTTTTGGCAAGGCTATACATTTATTTACTGCCAGCTGAATTAAACTATATTACATCCTCCAATTCAAACAAGATATTATTTTAAGGAGCAAAAGAATAGCAATACCAGAAATTATTTAACATAATTATTTTATTTGTATATATACATTTTCAGCTTGTGTCTACTGTATGTGTGTCACTCTTTGTGATTAGCTAAAAGATATATGAAAGCTTATGCATGAAGCTTATGCATTTATCTAGGGTTAGTAAATCTAGGTTTAAACTGGTTCTTAATTAGAGACATGTCTTAATTTTAAGCCTGGATTAGTTAAACCAGTTTAAACTGTTATTAAAACAGGATTAATTTAGGTTCAGTGATTCTGACAAAACATGAACAAATTCACGATGCATCCTAGGCTAAAGAAATATGGCCAAAAAATAAAATTAAATCAGATGTCTCTTGAATTTTTAAAAAGGAAATGCCACTACTTTTAGCATACTTTTGCTTTGTTCTGATTTACTTTTCACAAACAACTTGGACATTAACTGAACAGTATTTCTTTCGATTACGAAAGTTCCCCATTCTCATCACCGTGTTTAGTAATGAAAATAAGCATGGAAAACGCAGAAAGTTTGCAGGTTAAACTTCATAAATAATTCTATATGAAACTACACTACCATGCCAACATACAGTAGTGGAGGATAAAGAAAAAAAAGTTGTGTTGTTAGTTATTGGGGGGGATCAGTCATGATCAAAAGGGACACAGCCTGACATTTTGCATACATGACCCATGCCATGTTCTTGCTAAATCTGGGCAGTTGATCATTCTTCGTTTTCCACAGAATAAAAAATGATGCAACATTTCCCTGCTAAAAAGTGCAGGCAAGTTTCACCACTGGCACCGGCAATGTTAGACAAAAGTATATTGGTTAGCTATCAAATTTTCCAATGCAGAAAAATGGAGACACAGGCAAAAGTATATTCATTGATCCAATGAATATAATTGGGGTACAAAAATAATTGCATCTGTTCAACTTTTGCTCCACTGCATCTCTTTTTCTGCACTTCTGCATAACATGTTAGCCTTAGTGCTTGGGTTCTGTCACGAAGCACAGAACACACGGGAGGACAAGATGTCCGTGGACGGACTATATTGTGCGATCGGGCAAACGAGAATGAATGGGGCAATCAGAAGGTGTAATCAGGGCATGGCGCAAGAGGTCGAAGCCGGGGAAGTCAAGCCGATGGGGAACACAGAATGTAGGATGGGCGGACACAGGCGGGAGTAGAGGTTGCGGGGGCTCACGGACGTGAGAGAACCCCCCGGGATCATCCTCAAGCTCGGGGTCCCGGCTTATCGGGGTGAGCGAGATGGAAGGAGGACACCAGTTTAGGGTCTAGGATATCGGCGGCAGGAACCCAGGAGCGCTCATCCGGACTGTAACTCTCCCAGTCGACCAAGTACTGGAGGTGCCCCCCTGCAGCGACGGGAGTCCAGCAGGACGCTCACGGTGTACGTGTCGTCTCCCACGGGCAAGGGACCCGGAGGGGAGCCGATAGGTGATGGGACCCACTCGTTGGACAACGCGGCAAGGTTACGGCAACCGGGTAGGTGGAGAATTCGAGTAGCGAGCCAGACCTTCTGGCCCGAGCGCAGTGGAATAGATGATTGCCTGGCCAGGAAAAAGAGACAGAGACAACCATCTGTGCTGCGGACCAACTGACGGCATTGAGGTCCCCTACCTGGTTCAGCGGAGAGGGACGTAAAGCCGGGCAGGTTAGGCAGAACCGGCTCAGGTGGCCCGCCTCTCTGCAGTACAGGCACGGCTGGAACACGGCGCTGAACGCCTGCTGGAAGGCTGCGGTGGAATCCAGAACCGGACTCTTCTCGATCCAGAGGGCGGTCGCCCAGTCTCGTGCTTTGCCGGTTAGGAGCAATATAATGAAGTGGACCCTATCTTGATCGTCCCAGAACATGTCCGGGTGATGGTCAATGTACAGTCCACATTGCATCAGAAATGCCTGACACTGGTCGGGGTTCCCGTCATAACGCTCCGGGATCACGATAGGGATCCCTCCAGAGGCTCGGGGGGGGCATGACCAGTAGCGGAGCAGTCGCAGCAGAGTTCTGCTGGAGTTGTCCTACCAGCGCGGTCAGGTGGTCCACCTGATCCATTGCGTCCTGCAGTCGCTGCCGGACGTCCCCTGGATCCATACCAATAGGCGAGATATTCTGTCAAGAAGCACAGAACACACGGGAGGACAAGATGTCCGTGGACGGGCTTTATTGCGCGATCGGGCAAACGAGATTGAATGGGGCAATCAGAAGGCATAGACGGGGCATGGTGCAAGAAGTCGAAGAAGCCGGGGAAGTCAAGCCGATGGGGAGCACAGGACGTAGGATGGGGGGGCACAGGCGGGAGTAGAGGTTGCGGAGGCTCACAGAGTCGACACGAGAGGACGGTACTAGAGCTGCAGACAGGACAAGAAGACAAACGCTCAGTACTGTAAGTCGCATGGGATCAACAATACCTCACGCCGAGGAGAGGGAGGCAATTCCTTTTCATGCCGCTGACACAGGTGAGTCCGGTTTCGCAGATTAGGAGGTGTGGCCCACCCCGGCGGGGGCGTGGTCGGGACGTGACAGGTTCAAACAATCAACAACTATTTGTAAAACTGTACCACTGGGAAAATTTACTATTGCTATGAAATATTCAATTGGATTTAACCTGTCTCAAATTTTCCTACATGAGATTCCCATCCAGCAAAGAAATGTAGCCATGTTGTCAATAAAACTGAAACAGACTTAACATAAATGTTTAAATATGACTCCTAATCCAGCTTTATACTAGGTTTAAATTCACTGGTGCAACAGACTTTAATCTGTGGTAGGTTTAAATGGAAATTAGATTAAGATTATCAAAGCTTTAGGTTTAACCAATATTAGCTGTAAACTAAATTTAAACTAGGTTTAAAGTTTGGTGCAATCTTGATTTAATCCAGTTTACATGTTAGGCTGGGTTGCACTAACATGGTTAAGTGCTATAAATAATTCCCTGTGCACCCCTCCACTGAGTAGCCACCTATCCCCACCACAATAGTGATGAGTGCCATGAACTTGTTGGGGAGCATAGCTTTAAAGTAAGGTGGGGCTTGCGATAGGTCATCAAACTTGTTTTTTTCTTCTTGTTTTGAGGAGCTACAGGTTATGGGTGGCCAAGAGGTCCATCAAAATGGAGAGTCAATAGCCCCTATGTTACAAGGTGGTTGGATGAAAATCCTTGTCATTCAGTGAAACTTGAACGGATTGTCACGTATGCTTTATTTTGTTCAGCAAGCTTAGCACTACATAATAAATGCTGTGAATTGTGTGGATGTCGATCACTGGAAAATTATGGAGAGATCATCATATTATGAGTGTTAATTGTGTTATTCATGTAAACAAACGGCAAGTGCATAGTTCCCCTAGCAGCCTTAGTGTAACCCGGTTTGTCCCGTACACTTAGCTGCCAACTGAACTGCGTCCCCTCCCTTTGGCGTTTTGGCCACTCTGCGTTGTGTATTTTTATTGAGAACGAAGGGACCACCAGACAAACAGGTTTTGTTTTCTTGGAGAAGGGTCTAGCTGCAGAAGCCTGTAGAGTGGAGCTCCACCGGAAATACGTCACCTCCACAGGAAACACGTGATCTCAACTCTGTGTTACAGTGAATAAACACTCACCTTAACCCTAACCCTAACCTTAACCGGAGCTCCACCTTACGCCCTTAAAGATCATGTAGGGGACCTTCCGAATCGAGTGGACAGGCTTCTGGCCCCAGCCGGGGTGGATCTAGTGGTCGTGGTGCATGTTGGCACCAGTGACATAGGAAAGGGCAGGAGGGCTGTTCTGCAGGATAAATTTATAGAAGTCACGGATAAGCCTAGAAGCAGAAAGTCCATGGTGGTGTTCTCTGGAATAAGCCAGGCTAAGTTAGCTGTGATAAGGGGATTAAATGCGTGGCTAAAATGGTGGTGTAGGAAAGAGGGGTTTAGGTTTATGGGCCACTGGAAGACCTTCTGGAACAGGTGGGACCTGTTCAAGCTGGATTGGTTGCATCTGAACCAGAGGGGAACCAGTGTATTGGGGAGGTGTATGTGTAGAGTAATATTAAAAGTGGGAACTGTAAAAGGCCTTCCCTTTGCGGTGTGTACTTAAACGCTAGGAGTATTAGAAACAAAATTCATGATTTAGAGGCTTTAATTTAAAAAGACTCTTACAAAATTATAGGAATAACAGGAACATGGATGAGTGACAATGATGGAGATGAATATAATATGGATGGTTACACATTGTTCCATAGAGACCGGATAGGCAAGAAGGGAGGTGGTGTTACAGTATATGTAAAAGAAAACTTGCGGGCAAGGGAGCTCACTGATAAACATAAAAGTACAGAAGCTGTATGGATAAAACTAGATGCTAAAGACTCAAATGGCCTAATTGATGGTTTGTTTGTTATAGAGCAGCTAATGTAGCTGCAGAGGAAAGCAGAATGTTATATGACAATATCAGGATTATGAGTAATAAAAATGACGTGGCGGTTATGGGTGATTTTAATTTACCTGGGATACAGTGGGACATAGTCTCTGGCTCTTCTGTAAATGAACTTGAGGGGGTGGAATTAGTACTGGATTGTTTAATACCCCTACCAGGGGAGAAACCCTTGTTAATCTTGTCTAACAACCAAGATAGGATTGGAAAATTAGACGAAAATTAGAATCACTGGACGGTAGTGATCACAACATGATTAAATTTGAGGTTAATTTTAGTGTCCGAAGAGCAAAGTCCAAATTAAAAGTATACAATGTGAGGAAGGCTAACTTTAATGGAATGAGACTGAAACTAGAAACTGTAAACTGGATGGAGTTAAACAGCAAAACTGTTGAATTTTTCAAAAGCACATTGTTACAAGTGCAACAGGACTTCATACCTGTTTCCAGCAAAACTAAATTTAGGAAACTGCAGCCAAGGTGGTTTACTAAGGAAATTAAGAATAAAGTCAGGAGGAAAAAGGCTCTCTTACACAAATGGAAATTAACAAATTCAAAATAAAGCAGGAGTATCAGTCTGCAGGTTGAGTTAAAAAATAACATTAGACTCACTAAGATGAATGTAGAAAGGAAGACTGCATTACAGGCTAACGATGATATTAAATCACTAATCTGCAGGATAGTAAGGATCTTATAATTGAAAATTAAATTGATATAGTAAATGAGTTTAATGATTATTTTACACGGGCGTTCACAGTAGAGAACACGAGTAACCTACCACCATTTAGTATGAATGCAACGTCGTCTATGACCAATATATGTATAACTGAGGCTGATGTGGTACTAAGCCTAGCTGAGCTCAAAATGAATAAATCGCAGGACCCTGATGGCATCTTACCTATAGTTTTAAAAGAGATGAGGGATATTATTAACCAACCTTTAACTTGACTATTTCAGAAGTCCTTATCTACTGGTTTAGTACAATCTGATGGGAAGCATGCTAATATAACACCCATATTCAAAAAAGGGAATAGAAGTAATCCAGCAAACTATAGGCCAATCAGTTTTTTGAGGAGAGGTTAGCTGAGCTGAATCTGTTCAGCCTTGCGCAAAGGAGATTAAGGGGGGGACATGATCCAGGTATATAAGATTCTAACAGATCTGGATGCTGTTCAACCAAATAGTTACTTCAATATTAGTTCAAATACAAGAGCTTGTGGCCATAGGTGGAAATTAGAGGGAGAACATTTAAACTGGATTTGAGGAAGCACTTCTTTACATAGTGTGTAGTTAGAGTATGGTATAGTGTTCCTCTTTATGAAGTGCAAGCTAATACCCTGGGTTCCTTTAAATCAGAGCTAGATAAGATTTTAACAACTCTGAGCTTAAAACTGAGTTCTCCCCAAATGAGCTTGATGGGCTGATCAGCTGCCTTTCATTATAAATTTGTAAGTTCTTAAATTTCTAAGACAGCAGTACACAAGAATAAGGCAAAACAGGAGACACTGGGAACAACCATAAACCAGCCAGACAAAGGACGGAAGCAACATTCTAATGCCAGAGATGACCGTTAACTTATCATTCATTTATTCATTTTTGGGATCAGGAGCCTATCCCGGAAGCAATGGGTACGAGGCAGGGAACAACCCTGGACAGGGGGGCAGCCCATTACAGGGCACACTCACACATGCACACCTACAGGCAATTTTATTTATTTTTTATTAACTTCAATTAGCCTCAGCATGTCTTTGGACTGTGGGGGGAACCCAGAGTACCTGGAGGAAACCCTATGATGTCACAGGGAGATCATGCAAACTCCACACACGTAACCCAGGCGGAGACTTGAACCTGGGTCCCAGAGGTGTGATTAATAATTAATTGTGAGATACATAATGCAGGCGGAGCTGGGAGCTTAGGCGATGCGGGCGGAGCAGCGAGCGTAGTGGCTGCATCAGCAGTGGGCGGTGCCGCAGGCGGTGCCGGCGCCCTTGGGCGGAGCGGCATCCCTGGGCGGAGCCGTGGGCAGAGCAGCAGGATGGTCCGAAACAGGCAGGTCTGGTTGGCCAGCTCCAGGGCCACGGGGTCCTCCTGGACTGAGCCGCTGGTGCTGCGCTGGGCTTTCGGCAAGATCTGTCTTTCTGTCACGTTGTGCGGCGGGGAAGCAGGCGAGTCATAGCGAAGGAGCCGGAAGGAAGGCAAAATGACAAGCAAACAGGTTTATTCTGCCAGTCGGCCACGAACATAACACTAACGTTACAACCACAATGACAGATCTGGGGAAACTAAACGAGACGTGGACTAAATACACAAGACAAGCAAAACAGAACAGGCAACAGGTGATCACAATCAGGAATTAACACGAGGTAACGAGGTGGACGTGGCACACAGGAGGATCAGACGGAGCTGGGAATGACAGTGGAGGATATAGTTAATGTCATCCTTAGTCTCCAATGCAATTTTCTTTTTGACATTCCTCTTAGCGAGTCTAATATTTTGGGATACTGCTGCTTTATTCCAGCATCATTAGTTATTTTTCATTCTTGGAACGGAGCTCTTTTCCTCCTGACTTTATTCTTAATTTTCATAGTACCACCTTAAACCACCTTAATTAGTTGCAGTTTCCTAGATTTAGTTTTGCTGGAAACAGGTATGAAATCTTCTTGAAATCCTCTTCTCACACTCTGTTTTTGTTGTATATTTGCTTATGACCAAACTTCATTTATCATTATTTTCTGAGTTCACAACTGTTTTCAAGGCGATGTTTCTTTGTCGATTGAAACACAATATAAGGTGTTTCAAGTCCCACCCCAAAATAAGTGTATCAGTGTAAAAGTGTATCAGCTTAGCCATTTCAAAGCCTTTCCTGAGGTCAACCCAGTAACTGCATTTTTTATGCTACCATATTTTTTCCTACACCTTGTTTAAATTTAAACTAATTAATTAATTAATTGATTGATTGATTGATCAATTGATTAATTTAAATCGCTACGATTAGCTGTAATGACTTCTGTCTGCCCTGACCATATATTATTGTTTATAATTTATAAATTTATCATTTTTAATTGTTCACCCATACTTCCGAGTGTGGTCTAGCCTTGAATCCAACTTTTACTGTGCCTAGCCCTAACAAGAATGCATTGTTTGTTAGGTGGCATATCTGGAGGACTTGTTTGATTGAGCGTTCTGTATCTCTTCCACAATTTCCCATTATATGTGAGCCAAAATAGAGGACAGGGGAAGGATGGTCTCCGGGTTCAGATCCCTTCTGGGCAGCTACTGGGCTGAAGTTACAGATAAACTGTCTATAAAAAGTGTTGCCTTCGCTGAAATGTGTTAGGCTCAGGTCAGTCACAAGATTGCTCTAACCGTATCAACATCCATCTTCACCTCTTGCACTAAGAAATTCTGGACTTATGAAACTAACATTTTTCAGCTTTGGCATACAGTGTATGCTCTTTCAAATGTTGTAAAACCACCCGCAATGCTCAGATAGATCCACATTTCATCTGTGTGGACAATAATGAATCAGGTAATCGGGTGTGAATTGGTGAAAGGGGCAGAAATAGTAGTTTCTCTTCTGCAATAGACATCTGAACATCGCTCAATCTTTGTGACATTTCTTTGAATGGCCGGTTTGGCTTGAAGCGTTGCATTCTAACCCCTCCATACATGCTCAATAGTGCTGGCACACTAAATCCTCTCCCAGCAACTAGGGTCCAGAAATCGAAGGCATAATCAGTAGCAGAACATCTTTCCTGCTGCTTTTCACAAAACTGATCCCCATTGGGTGGTCAAACACACTTTCCAAGTAGGAGCAGGATTCCAAGGACAATTTATAATAGTATTAAAAGATGGATGCATACAGTAAGTGACGCTTGGTGTTATTCTCAATGTATGGGGATCACTGCATCAAGAATCCCTTACACTGGTCTAGGTTCTTGTAGTCTTTGGGAATAACAATAATGGTGTCCGGATTTGTTGAGTTGGCAATAGGTAAGGGTACAGTATGAGAGCACTGTGGAGGCATGATGCAATAGTGGAGTCAGAGTAAAGCTTGATAGATTGAACATTGTCTTCAGGTAACAAAGAAGATCATCTCATTTATAGTTACCTGCTGGTGAGACAGAATAGAATGACTCTTTGCTGGAACTACACTCCAGGGTACTACACTACAGAGTTGAGAAATCAGGCACGGGGTGACTAATAATTAATGAGGAATGCTTGGTAAAGAGTCAAACTCACAATACCCACCAATTAATAGTTTTTGAATTGCAATCATTCTAGCCTGAATCGTTATTTTGAGTCATACCTTTATAGCTTTCTACAATCCCATTTTTGCATAACATGGGTTCTTGCATGTTTGCATTAGTGGGGAGATCTGTCACATCCGACACAGGTCTTAGTTTTTCAAATGGCAGGACTGTTGTTACACCACGTAACAGGAAGAGGGGGCAGCAAAACAGGCATTATAATAAAAAGCAGACAAGGTTTATGTTTAACATTTCTTATTGGAAATGCTGGTGCAGATTAACATATTGATGCTACATCCTTTTCATTCTGTGGAAAGAGGTGCAGAGGTACTGTACCGACATCTAATTTTTCATACTGTCCAGGCATTATATTGCAGTCTTTTCAAAAACAACACTATTTTGGCATATTCTGCGGGGATCCTGGCTAATTTTGTCACAAGGATTATAAAAGGCCACGTCCTATATTACCTTAATATCACCCAAGCTTACAGTAGTAAGAATTTTAAAAGCATTAAACATAAAAAGTTCACAACACTGCTTGTATTTGTGTTTGTTGCAATACATCTGCTCTCTGCTGGTCTGGAGAAATAACCAGCTTTATGCATACACCGACGACAACCAAGGGATGTTATATCATATAAGAATAATATTTTTTAAGTTAATCAAATGTAATGTTTATGTTTAGTTCTATGAAGATTAAGTTTTAACATTTTCTGTGTTTGGTATTTGCATTTTTATTTCAGCTTTTTTTTAAAATTTTTTTTTAGAATATTGTGAAATAGGTGGTTCCTGTCATTTGATAAAACTAAAAAGGAAAAATTACCTTCGTTGCAGTTGTCATTTAAAAATTGTTAAATCACCAATTAATTAATGAATTATTGATATGCTGTCTTATTTGAATGATGTGTTTAGTTCTGGGATAAAAAACAGGGTATTTTAATATTTGGATGCAAATGTTATTTTTGTTTACATGGTTGTAGTGGTAAATACTGATTTTTCTGGATCTTAAACTGTTAATTTATTTCATATTTTATTAATTTAAACTTCGCTTTACCAGTCACCGCTTTCAAATTAAATACAAACTTTATATTTTCAGCCGCACTGTGCATATTCTTTTGCACTGTATATATACAGCCTGAGCAGAGTGTCTGCACTATAGAGCAGGAGTACCAAATTCAGTGCCACTGACTGTATGCATGTATGTATATGTTTGAGTATAGGACAGCCAGACTCTGTTTGACAAGCTGTGTGACAAGAAGCCAGTGTTTGCAGTGGAGGGGACCACACTCACCACAGTGGGTCCTAAGCAGGCCTTCCTCTCAGAAGTCAGTGAGGAAGATGTGGAGCTTCTCCACCAGAGAGAGGAGACGCTGATGCAAATTGAGGTATGTTCCATTATTCCATATCCAACTTATATGCCTTATTACAAAAACTGTTACATATCTCTAAAACAATATAAATCCTGAATATTATAGCAAATGAGTACAATGAAGATGTTAATTTGCGTTTACAGTACTATATATTATTCCATTAATTTCTTTAATGTTGAACTGACACTTTGAGACCCTGGTACATACAATGGATGTTTCACTGGGCAGTCCTTTTTAATGGGTGTCATGTTTGAAATATCTTCAGTAACTGAAACTTTTATAGAATAGCATAAGCTCCAGACGCCCCACAAGCCTGAATAGGGTAAACACTTACAGAAAATGGATGGATGGGGTACAAACACATTGAGTTGCATCTCTAAGTTTCCATTATACAGCAATGGTTAAAGCTGGTCTTGTGACAGTCCCTATGAATCATAGAAATGTAAGTAACGCTCTTGATAAATCAAAAAATTATGCATATGGGGAAATGACATGATCTCAGTGTTTTCTAACAGATTGGTCCCATCTTCAGTCTCATTTACTATTCTGTGTATGGTTGACATGCTTAAAACCATATTCTAGTGTAACACGTGTGTCATTTTTTTATAAATACTATGATGCTGTGCTACCTCCAAAATATATGCCTCCATACAGATATACATTTTTTTTAATTATCTGTAAACAAACATTTTTGGTTCTGGAGCTCTAATGTTCTCTGTTTGACCAAATAATGTATAAGTGGGTTTAGCATAATTTGCTACAGTGATTTAGAAAAACACCACTGAAGTTTATTGTGAAACAATGAAAAAGCAAAACTGACATTATTCCGAAGAAATATTTCTCTTTGACCCACTTGTGAAATTCCTGCAGTGCCAAACACCAACTTGTGGCTGAGATAAAGAACGTCACTCCAATCCATCCTGGCTTTAACAGAAGCTAGAGATGAAACAAGCTAAAGAAGTAAGAAAGTAATTGGCAAACTGAATATAAAGGGATGACTGATTTGCTACATGGAGAGGTAGAGAACAGCTGAGTTAGGTGAGGTGAAACTGAAAAACTCTGTAAAGAAAATAGCTGAACTGATAGATATAGCGTGAACAAATTAGACTCCTCACCAAACATGCTCAGTTTTTTCCTTTGTTTCCCTTTCCCTTCATTTTTTTTTTCATGTGAAATACAAATACAGTATGAATGAAACGTGCTTGTCTTACTAAAACAAAATGGAAACAATATCATAGTATACAGCTAGATTTGTCAAGGTAGATTTTCAAGGTAGACTTTTCACAGAGGAGATTGACCAAGAAAGACTTCACTCTATGAGGCCCTCATGTTGGCCTGAGGACATGTGTGTCAAATCAGATTTGATTGTTCCCATGGTTTAGCACATCTGGCATATCCTGGTATCTGACTTTAGTAGGGCTATCTACATTTTTGTAGCTAGTGACCTTCCTCATTCATTTCCACACTTTCTGCATGCCGTTGTTCTTGAAGCCTCTGTTCTTCTCCCTATATTGATGTTCCCTTCTTTGATCTTCTTGTTGAGATCCCTCTCCATGTCCCCGACCTACTTGCTGTGACCCATTAGAGAAATCCTCTATTTCTTATTCAGAAGTGTTTTGGTGTTTCTTGTTAGCTATTTGGAAAACAACAAGCTGTTTTAGGGGGATAATTGTGTTCATTATGAAGCTTGTGTAGTGATCAATGTACTCACCTTTCAGTCAAAAGAACAAGTTCCAGTCTGCCACCTCCACAGTAGTTCTGCTGAATCTACACTGTTTCTTCTGACCTCCCTCTCAAAGATTTGAATGCTGTGTTTTTAGTGCGAAATGTGCAGTAATGAGAATGATCACGCTGACAGGCTGAGTGGGGCAGTGGTGGCTTCTCATCCCTCGGAACTGGGTCCAACAAACTTGCAATGCCGTCAGTGTCATCACAGGGCAACTGCTGAGAGTGCACTGACTTTTTGACTGGTATGTTTTTAATCTAGTGTGTGTATGCTCTGGCTAAGGGCATGGTGAGCATGCAGTTTTTAAATTAGCTGCGTGAAACGTTGAATGCAGGGATGGGTTTTTAATCAGAGTGGGAGATTTTAATTGCACAGAAACTGACAGCGATAGAAACATGTATAGTGTCACACTGCATCATGTAAAAGACATTCTGAATTAATTTAAATGCAGCAGTCAGGTGATGTGTGGAGGTTTTTAAATGCATGAAAGATACAGCACATGTGGGTGCATCTAAAGAACTCCATATCATCAGCCAGACACGCTTTACACTTTTAAACATAATTTGAATGTATTTAGCATGATTTTAAGTGTTACTTTTTCTGAACTGCCTGAGGTTGGAATACAAACATGATTCCCATGAGTGCTGTCTGGCATTTTACCATATCTTTGTTGAATGACATGCACTTTATAGAGACTTTTTACCTTTTTTGATGTCATTTTAGAAAATTTAAGTCCTCTTTTAAATCCTTGAAACAATGGTGGGGCTTGGCAAAGCACACATAATGGCACCAGTATACTTACAGCGTCACAAAGGACATCTCCCGACGTCCAGGATGTAGCAGGAAATCAAGACTGTATTGAGGCAACCTAAACAACTTCCAGACCATGGCACAGATGGACACTACTTCGGCTAAGAAAGAAAAATATTAGACAGACAGCAGGCTATAAGCCGATGTCCAGTGTTTTCTCTGGTATGTTTTCACAGGACCACGAAAAGAATTTTTACCAGGGTTAGCATACGTATCCTGGGAAGGTTCCCACAATCTTTGAGTTCAGCCCAGGTTTCATTGTCAAGATCAAGGCACTGCACTGAAAAGCTAAAATATAATATGCTTAAAATGAATGGGAGTCTAGGAGCTCCTATTAAAATTCAATGGGGGTGAGGAAAGGCTGCTTTGTGTCAGGGATGCTGTACTCCACAGCGATGGAACCATTTTCATGCAAAAGGAGGATGGTCATTTTTAGTTTTACCTTCACTACCTGCAATTCCAGTTAAGATCTACATGATATTGACAATCACAACAAGAACTATCAAAGAACTATCAAAGCAAAATATCATCAGCAAAATTTAAAGAGTGAAACTCTGATAGTGGACACTTAGCTACACAATGCCACATGACTGCCGCAGGGGCTGACATGGGTCAGTGGGGATTTTAAATATATGTAAGTGTTTTTAGAGAATGACTGAACTGTTTTAAGAATTGGGATGGGGAACTAGAGAAGGGCAAAGGCTGTCTGGCCAGGTGGTCTTGGTTGTTACTACACTTGTTTTACAGAGGGTGAGTTGTTGTCTGCAGCAACTTGATAGCTCTCTGTGGTACTGGCTGAAGGTTCTGGAAGCTCAGCTAGGACTCTTGTCTAACATCCATTTGGAGATTGTGACCATTCTCTGGGACCCTGTTCCTACCCAAAGAGGAGGGAGACCAGGTTCTGGTGCATCTGCCTAGCAGAGTGGCTGCCTTTAAATTTCCCGCTCAAAGTGTTCTCCATTGTCTTATGGATTGTAATTGCTTTAACTCACTATTCAGTTTCTAATGATAATTGATACTTAATTGATCCTTGTGGGTAAGTTCTCTTCATGCCTCCCCAACTTGGTGAGAGCAACCTGGCGGCGAACGGCAGCCACACATAGCAACACCAAAGGAGTTGGGGTTTATGGACCTTGCTCTAGAACCCAGAGATGCGCTGAGGCTGGGCTCAAACCAGTAACCTTCTGATTAGTGGCAAAGAGCCTTAGCCCACAGAGCCACATACACATAAATACTGGACTATTTATTTGCAGAACTTGGCACTTTTTTTGTAAAAAAAAAAAAATTATACTGGGTTTTAACCATGCAACCATCTTCTATCACTGATACTGGGTCGCGTCACGGAGGCAGCAGTCTAAGCAGGGATGCTCATGCATCCTCCAGCTCCGCTGGGGGAATACCAAGGCATTCTCAGGCCAACCGAGAGATATAATCTCTCCAACATGTCCTGGGTCTGCCCTGGAGTCTCCTCCTAGGTTGACACACCTACCCAGGTAGCGTTCCATAGATTGACTGATAAACTGAAAGCCTTGCCTTCCAGCTCAGTTCTCTCTTACAACGACCATACAGCGTCCACATTACTGCCGACGCTGCACCAATCTGCCTGTTAATCTCCTGCTCCCTTCTTCCCTCACTTGTGACCAAGACCTTGAGATGCTTAAACTCCTCCACTTGAGGCAGTAACTCATCCCCCTCCAGTAGAGGGCAACCCTCCCTTTTCTGGTTGAGAATCATGGCCTCAGACTTGAAGGTGCTGATCCTCATCCTGGCCTCCTCACTCAGTATTCACCTCCTTGGATGTTTTACCCTTTTATTGCTTTTATATATCAATCATGATCAACATTATTTGGCTTTTTTGACAAAAAAAAACGCTTTAATGTGAAAACTGATTTCTACAAAATAATGACAATTAAATAAAAATGTGTAACATAAAATAAGTGATTGAATAAATATTCACCCCCTTCAAAGTGACTGACCTAATTCCACAGAGGTTTGCTAGTAGTCACACAATTACTGGAATTGAGATCACCTGAGTGCAGTGACTGTGTCTCAAGTGATTGTAGTATAAAGACACCTGTGTCTGGAAGGGCCATTCACTGGTTAGTCAGTATTCATGGCTAACGTTACAGCATGAAGACAAAAGAACACTCCAAGCAAATCAGAGAAAAGGTTATTGAAAAGTATAAGTCAGGGGATGGATACAAATAAAATTGTAAAGCACTGAACATCCCCTGGAGTTCAGTTAAATCCATCATCATGAAATGGTGCCTAGATCGGGCCGTCCTCACAAGCTGAGTGACCGTGCAAGAAGGAGACTAGAGAAAGAGGCCACCAGGACACCTATGGCTACTCTGAAGGAGTTACAAGCTTCAGCAGCTGAGATGAAGGAGACTCTGTATACAACTGCTGCCCGGTTTCTTCACCAATCAAAGCTTTATGGGAGAGTGGCAATGAAACTATTGGAAAAAAAACTCGACTAGAGTTTGCCAAGAGGCATGTTGGAAGCTTGTAAAGGTAGGAGGTAAAATGAATGCAGCAAAATATAGGGAAATCCTGGAGGACAATCTGATTCCATCTGCAAGAGAACTATGGCTTGGGAGAAGATTTATTTTCCAGCACGACAATGACCTGAAACATACAGCTAAAGCTACACAGAAATGGTTTGAAGACGACAAGGTGGATGTTCTGGAGTGGCCGAGTCAAAGCCCAGACCTCAATCTGAGTATTTGTGGCTGGACTTGAAAAGGCCTGCTCACAGCTGACCCCCACACAACCTGACAGAACATGAACAGTTTTGCAGGAAAGAATGGAGGAAAATTGCAGTGTCCAGATGTGCAAACCAGATTGAGATTGAGACCCTGTGCTGTGATTGAAGGCAAAGGTGTATCTACTAAATACTGACTTGAAGGGGGTGAATATTTATGCAATCACTTATTTTATGTTGCATATTTTTATTTAATTTTCATTAATTGTTTAATTGTGTGTGTGTGTGTGTGTGTGTGTGTGTGTGTGTGTGTGTGTGTGTGTGTGTGTATAAATATATACAGGTATATTTATATACACACACACACACACACACACAGATAAA
>JAODKF010000147.1:22835642-22849306 GCA_026779585.1 Mormyrus proboscirostris
TGACCTAAATTAAGCTGCTATCTGTCTCAATTGGCACTAGTAATGCATGCTTTCATCAATTAATAGAACTATTAATTGGAGGAAACAGTACTGGAGTGTGGGTAATTTTTCTACATAAAGGAAAATCAATGTAACAGTTTCTCCACAAGCTAAAAAAACACATTTGTTGACATTATGATAAAGTAAAAGAAGAAAATGGAAAAGTATATGTAATGGTGGAGACCAGGATACAGTTGCTGAGTGATACAACACCTTTTATTAACAAAACCAAAGCACATAGAAATACTGCACTGGCCTGTACTAATAAGCGGGTTACTGGCTTATCAGGGTAATTTTTCGCATTTACTGTAAGGTACCACAGTTTAAATTGACTTTGTATTCATTCACATACATTTTGCCCAGACTGCCTTAAATCTGAAAAGTTACCCCGATAAGCCAGTAACCCCGCTTCGTAGTACAGGCCACCGTAGTTCAAGGCACCCCCCAGCCTTACACCCCCTCTCCCCACGAACACACATACATGTCCGATTGTATATAACTACAGTATATATAATTTACAGCTGTGGCCAAGCATAGAACATTTTTCTTCCTCAGTTATATGGTACAGGTCATCAGTGATTTTGATACTCATTTCTGAAACTGCATACTTTCTTGGCCTGAATATTCAGTATATCCTAAAACAGACACATTAAAACAGGCTCATCCAGTTCATTACAAAGTATTTCAGTCAGTATTGCAATGTAGATTTACTACCATTAGAAGGACCTTGTAAACACAATAATCAAACCACAAAAAAAATCTAACCAAATTTATTAAGTTGATCAAAAGCTTTACAAAGTGTCAAAGCATTATGAGATTTTCTGTTTAACCTTATTTTGTGAGGTGGGTAAGTGTGAAATCGATCTTTAGCAACACATGTAACATTTTCTGTTGTGTTGCTGCTTTTTGCTTTCCCTGGATAGAAAGACACACGGAATATGTGGAGATTCTAGTCTAAATTAATGCTATGTGTGGAGACTCTAAATTAATCATACAGAACCCTAGAAAACAAAAACACAAATACTAAAAATTAGTATTCAGAGCAGATCATAACATTTACATCTAAACATCCATGGTGATCTGCATTCATCACCTAAGTTCACCTTCCAGAATTATTCTGTAAATTAACCTTCCTTGTAACATCAGCCAAGAAACATACGTAATGCGGGATCATATTTGGTAGTGCTGCTGGAGATTTTGAGCTGCATGAAAGACCAATCCAGGTATATTCCAATTACTTGGAACTGTCCAATCCCCACCCCCCCACCCCTTACCACACACCTGTATGGATTATTAGTAGCACAGGAGATTTCTGATATGGATAATCCATTGTGCTGGGGTTTTGATTCTCGATGTTACCCCTGATTACCATCTCCGATTCTACCCCTAAAAAAGTTGCAAGTCCCAATTGATATATTTTGGTGACAATCTACTTACAGCTGCAGACAAAGTGATTTATTGAAATAAACAAAGAATGCTGGGGAAATGCACAAAGAAACAGGACCATGAGGGGTCAAAAGCAAATGGGAAAACAAGTGATAACTACAAATACAGTAACAAAGGAGAGAAGCAGGGCAACAACAGGAACAGAACAGGCATCACAGCATATAATACATAAAACACCTTACTGGAGAACAGAGCGGGGCAGTCACTTAAATACACAAAAAACTGGGGCAAACAAGAAACCGGTATAAGACAATCAAATAACCAATCACAACAAATATTTGCAAGGAAACAGGCAACAGGTGGAACTAATAACAACTAATGGGCACAGAAACTAGGAAGCTTTACAAATACCAAAAACTAGGAAACATTAACTGGGAATTTATACTAAGAATAAAACACGAGACAGGGGCAGAGAACCATAAACAAGACCAATTAAAGACAGGGATAAACAATAACAAACTAAGAATAAACCAAAACAGGGAAACAGTGGACTAAACACTAGGAAAGACAAAAAACTGAATAAACAAAACAGGTGAAACTGGTTTGAAACAACAACTACAGGGTTAACAACCTCTGTGCCACACAGTCAACCCACCAGTTTTCTTGAGTTTCAAGAAACTACAAGACTGGATGCTGCTGGAAAAAAATCAGCCTGTCTAGAGGAACTAACCTAGAATATAAGGAAAACATAGTTGATCAAGGCTATAATGACACTTCCATCATTAGTGGGAAGCATTATAATATAGTGTCCAAGTTAGAATCGAAGTAGTGAAGTATGCATGTTTATTGCCATGCACACATCTTAAAGATGTTTATCGCTGACAATGTGAAATTTCAGCAATTTTTCACACCCACAAGTGGGTGGAATAGATAAGGAAACGCCTGCAAAGCATAAAGTATACAGAACCAGACAACAAGCAGTCTTTTCTTGTAAAACATATTCCCTCTTATGGATTGCATAACTGACTAAATGAAAAGTTGTTTTTGCAAAATTAAAAGACGCTAAATTGTCCCAGTACCTAGTATCTTTCTAAATGAAGAGTCAGCTCTCCATTTGGCCATTGCTTACAGGACAGATGTAGAGGATCTTAAGCATGAGCTACACCAGACAAGGAAAATATTTGACAGACATGCAACAAAAGGAAATTAAAGTCTAGTAGTTTAGCAAGTTTTTTTGCATCCATTCAAGGAGATTTTGTGGAGCATGTAAGAGACGTTTTCCAACTCAAAATACTGAAAACGCAGCTACGCTCTACAAGGGTGGAAAGCAGACTAAACTTAGCAGTTCTTAGCATCAAGTCCAGGCATGCAAAAGCACAATTTTTGGATGACTTGGTCAAATGAGTTGCTGCACAGCATAGGGATTATCACATTCAGCTTTCTTAAAACAATTGCACTAACTTGACCACAGCCTACATACTGCTCTTGCTTAAAGACTTGGGTAATAATCTCGAGTACATACAATCTGTTGACTATCTTTTGTGACTACTTTGAAAATATAATGTATATGTTTACTTATGTGTTGTTAATATTTGCTGTCAACAATGGGTTTACTTATTTTGTTGTTATTCTGTTTTTTAGCTTTTTGTGACCGTGAATGTTGTACAAAGTAGTAATTGAATATATTATTTACTACTGTTTTACTGTTTTTTACTTTTGCACTATAATATAATAAAGTCCTTTATTATATAGTATTCTAACAATCAGTCTTCATTTTGATCTTTTGGTTTTACTAACTTTACTTTGATGCACACAGACACTGTCTATGATTGTTTTTGAGTATTTTCTGTGGCTTAACTTCATGAACTATTCACAATTGATTAGTGTGGTCTGTAGTACCTGCTGTCATCTGCTAATTGTCAGCAGTTCTTACACATTTCTGGGATGACAAGGGCTAATTGACTGGGTTACAGCAATACAGTCTGATCTTCTTGCTGTTGTGTAAACAGAATCTACACTCATACGATAGTGGTGGAAGTAGCAGTTTGTTTTAATTCAATAGCTACTGGTAACCAAAAGGGCCTTCCTCACACTGTTTCCACAAAATTGAAAAAATTGAATTGTTTGAAATTTGGTAACCATTTTTACTGAGTAAATGATAAACTGAGAGGTCATGTTCTGCTACTTCTATATATAATGGGAGGAGTGGTGTCTCTGAGGCTAGGGATCTGTGCCAGGAATTGGAAGGGTGCTGGTTTGAATCCTGTGAATGCCAGGATGATGTACACAGACACTGAATTATTCACAATTGATCTCTGTCGTACCTGTTGTCATCTGCTACTTGTCAGCAGTTCTTACATGTTTCTGGGATGACAAGGGCTTGGACTTGTGTTGAATACAGTAATACAGTTTGATCGTATTGCTGTTGCGTAAACAGAATCTGCACACACTGGATATTGGTGGAAGTAGTACTTTATTTTTATTCAATAGCTGCTGGTAACCAAAAGTGATGTCAAACTGAGGCAGAGTACCTCAGTTTGGTTGATGAGGTAATTTATTGGCTCAGACAACCCAAGGTCCAGGAGGACGCTGAGGCTAGAGCCCTTGTGTGGTCAGGAGACATTTTGGAGAAGAGGTGAGGTAAAACCTGCTGCAACTAAGGAGCGGAGTAGCAGAGACAATGCTGAGGCAGGTAGCCCTGGACTGTGTACTGTCTTATGGTTCACTGGCAGAACTGCTTGAAGTGCTCCGGCTCTGAGGAAAGTTACAAGCAAAAAGAAGAAGCAGATGAATTGAGGAGGGGAGAATTGATTAATCAAGAATTGAGACCCGAGGTGAATCCTGCTTGCTTCCCCATGGCTACTAGTGAGACTTACCGCACGGTACTAGTCCCAGCAGTGTTTGTCACACCCGGTTCCCCAGCCTCCACCTTACCCAAGCCAGCGTTGGAAGTTCTCCCTGCACCAGCTCCCAAGATGCCCAGTCTCGCTGTGCCAGCTCCCAGGATGCCCAGTCTTGCTCTGCCAGCTCACAAGATGCCCGGTCTCGCTGTGCCGGCTCACAAGACGCCCGGTCTCTCTGTGCCGGCTCACAAGACGCCCGGTCTTGCTGTGCCGGCTCACAAGACGCCCGGTCTCTCTGTGCTGGCTCACAAGACGCCCGGTCTTGCTGCGCTCGTCCCAGAGGCACACCACCCGGTGCGCTTCATCTCCCTAGCCCCAGTTCCCAAGGTTCCCAGCCGCTCCAGTCTCAGTCCCTGTTCCAGCTCCTGTTTCTATAGCTACAGTCCCTGCTCCAGCTCCCCTGACCACAGATCCCGTCCCAGCTACCTTGACTTCTGTTCCTCTCCCTAAGATACCCATTCAAGCCCCAAGGAATCTAACCCTCCTGACTGCCTTCCCTCTCCCATCATCGGAGTACAAGGGAGAGTTAGAGTGGGATCCACTGGGGCTCACCCTGAGACCTACCCCTTGGACATCCTCAGGAAAGACACCCCTTGTTAGTCACCTGTGCCTCTGCCATCTGTTGCTGCGCAGTCCCCTGCTGCGGCTTTGACTTCCTCCTTCCCTCCTCTGACGGTCCTTCCTGCTTCCTCCTCGCCTCCTCCAGCGGTCCTTCCTGCTTCCTCCTTGCCTCCTCCAGCGGTCCCTCTTGCTTCTGCCTCACGTTCGTGTGGGGTCACTCGATCTCCCTGGATCCCCCTGCCCTTCACCTCTTTGCCCTCTGGTTTCGGCCCTTTTGGTTGTCCACCCCCTGGTTCTGTAAACTCTAAATTACTCCCTGGACTCCTGCTCCTGCTTCCCCGCTCCATGCCTGAAAATCGTGACAAGGGCCTTCCTCACACAAGATTAAAACTATATGTACTCTCTAGTACTAGTGCTTGCTGACAGGACTTCTTACATGTGTACAGATAAATGTTGAGTCACTCTCGCATTATACTGATCAACACAGGTGTCGGAATGTACGCTATGGTTTTCAGCTTAACTGGACTGGCAATTAGGCTTCTAATTGGCTAACATGGCAGTACGGTTAGAGTTATAATGTCACCAGTTGGTTTGGCATGCTCTTGACAGCACATTTTAGCAGTTTCATGTAGATGGAAATATTTTAGAAGACTATGTTTGTGTGGACGGGGATTTTCTTTTAAAACGGAGGAGTAAAAACACCATTTTAAAATACACCCGTGTACGTGTGGACAAGGCATCAGAAGAGCATTTGTCAGGTCAGGCTCTGATCTTGGACATGAAGTTCTGGCTTGCAATCTCCATTCTAGGTCATTCCAAAGGTATTCAATGGGGTTGAGCTCAGGGCTCTGTGCAGGCCAGTCGGGTTCTTCTACACCAAACTCACCCAACCATGTCTTTATGGACTTTGCTTCGTGTACTGGGGTACAGTCATGCTAGACAGAAAAGGGCCTTCCTCACACTATTCAAACGAACTTGAAAACCTTGAATTGTCCAAAAATATCTTGGTATGCTGAAGCATTAAGAGTTCCCTTCAATGTAACTAAGGGGCCTAGCCCAACCCCTGAAAAACAACCCCTTGCCATTATTTCTCTTCCACTAAACTTTATAGTTGCCACAATGAAAGTTTGGAAATCTGCAGTCATTGAGTCAACAGAGCACTGGTGACTTTTATGCACTATATACCTCATCACTTGGCAACCCTGCTCTGATACTTTACATGGTCTACAGTACGACTTCATGGCTGAGTTTTTGTTGCTCCTAAATGCTTCCATTTTGCAGTAATACCTCTCACACACAATATCTACAGTAACAAGCAAGAAATATCACAAACTGACTTATTGCAAAGGTGGCATCCTATAACAGTACCATGCTTGAATTCCCTGGGCTCATCAGAATTACTGATTCTTTCACAAATGTTTATAAACCTGATTGCATGGCAAGGTGCTTGATTTTATGCACCTGTAGCAATGGGTCTGAATGAAACATCTGAATTCAGTGATTAAGAGGTGTTTCCCAATACTTTGTCCATATAGTGCATAATGTGTTCGGCAGTGCATATCCAATGTAAGCTGACTGCTTGTATCTCCCCAGGGACCAAAATATTATGAAAATGAGAGAGTTATGATATATGGGTTGAAATAAGCTATATCCATTGAATTGCAACTTATGATATAAAGCATGTAGTTTGCGTTCACCCAGTATTGATTTTGAAGGGGAACCTTTGAGGTAATTACTAAAATAGGCAGTGATTTTTTAGATAAAGGAGATTCTGTAGAAATAATCCTGTTTCATTCCCACAGAGAGATATGCTGGACGTGAGCCAAATAATGAAGGATCTGACTTCCATTATACATGAACAAGGTGACACAATAGGTAAGTTCTGCCGTTTTGACTGGATCAGCCTCAGTACTTCTCTGAGATGCATGAGAGGAAAGTGTGCTGATATCCCCACTTGTGGTGTATTTGTTAATACTTTCCCAGAAACAGATTGAGCATTCAGGATAATTTTCATCTAAGCATTCTTGTCTGTTATGTTGTTGACATTGGAAACCCACAGATATTGCACCTCACTTTGTGGCCCTGGAAAAACACTACCCCCCAATGGGAGTGGGAACATAACAAGCACCATTTCTCAGTGCCAAAATCTGAATCCTGACTGCATGAGGTGCAGGGAATCATGACTTTGATAGCAGGGGTGAGGCTGGGCTATGATTTCTGAAATGGAACCTACTAATACTTTTGAATAGAGTTATGAAAATAATATATCTCCTGAATAGATTTCACTTATCCCCTTTCTTCAGTTACATGGTTAAAGAAAACCATCCTACTGTAGGTCTATGTACAAGTTTGGAATCATGACCTGAACATGGATGGTTGGGAGTGCTGGTTTTTGATTAATAAACATCTGCACTCCCTACAAATCTTAGTAAAACATCTAGTTCAGCTATACATGGTTTGCGATAATGATATAGACACTATGGCATGATTTGATATTTACTCATATTCAGTACTTTTAAAGCGCACTCATAGGTTCACATATTGATAGTAATATTACTCACAAAGCACCAAAAAGTAGTACAAGAACTGTATCACAAAAACAGCTTAGAGTGGTGATGATACAGTAAATAGTGATTGAACATATTATTCAAGCACTAAATTGTCCCCTGTCTAAAGAGTCATTTGTGTGATAAGTCAATTTTTAAAGCTCAGGATTCATCAGTTTTGTCATGTAATATGTTAGAATTAGAATTTGGTCATCAGTGGTCATTGTTGACACACCACAGCACACAGTGCATAACAACTACAGTAAATGTGTCCTCTGCATTTAACCCATATGTGACATCGTGACAGCTAATTCAGCACCCAGGAAGCAGTGCTTGGGGCAGTACCTTGCTCAGGATACCTCAGTGGTGCCTTGCTGGTCAGGGATATTACCTAAAACACAATTATCATAATATATCTAGGAAAATCTGTTAAATCAAATGAATATAATGGGTCAGAGCTGCAGACTGAATGGGAATAGCTACTGGAAAAAGAATATTTCTTGTCAATCTTATAGTGTGCATTGATCAATGCTAAAAATTATTCATAGCCTTTAAGTTGTCATCAATGCATAGGTTGATTTCTTTCAGAGTATATAAAATCTTGAGGCTTATACAAAAGGCCTACATACAAAGATTTACTATATTAATTCTGACACAACAACAACACATAAAAACTAATTTAGCATAGACCAAACAGATCATTGCCCAAATGTTAGTGTGAGTTTGGAATAAAGAGCTGTATGTATAGGCTTGACTTGGCTTCGTCTATCGCTGTGCTGGACATATAGTCGGCTTCTTCATTAAATCATCTTTATTAAGCAATGGAATACCCCTAAATTTTTATTATTCTATTTGTATTCAAATTAGTACTATGTCTCACTGAAAGAGGAGGATTATGAAATATCTGTTTGTCTTAGCCTTTTATTTAATCCATTGTCTACCATGTCTTGATGGAGTAACTGAAAGCAAAATTATTATATGTCATATATGAGTCTGGTACTGTAATATTGGCTTTGCGGTTTAGAAAAGCTGAGTGAATGGGTGAACAGTTTTTTTCACTTAAGGCCAATTGATCTTCAATTTTCTGCATTCAGCATCCATATGGCATCTTGTGTTCATACTACATTTGGCTGTGGATGCAGTGATATTCCGCCAGACCTGAAGAGGGCTGATGTACTACCACAAAAGAAATACAAACAATGCTGTGAAACGGGTAAATTTTCATCAGGAAGTCTAGGTTTGGTATTTTGAAATTGTGACGACAAAACTAAGCCCCTACCTCTTCACTACTCGTTGATTTTCAAAATGCCAGAATAGTGTTACTTTTTAAAATACCGCATACCTTGGTATGATGTCTGGACAGAAAGAAAAATTATATATGTGGGTATCACCGACCCTCCTCATGCCCCTGCTCACCATAACTACTATAACTATAGCAACTGTTTGTCCTCTACTGCAGGGGTGGGAAATCTTATCCGCAAAGGGCCGGTGTGTACGCAAGTTTTTGGGATACCCTTTAGGTCAGCTGTTCAATCCCAGGTGTGAGGACTCTTCAGCAAATCAGTGCTCTAATTAGTAATCTAATTAGGGAGTTGCGGCGTAAACTCGCATACACAACAGCTGCAGATAAGATTGCCCAGCCCTGCTTTACCGTTTCGTTGTTGATTGCTGATCTGTGAAAGTCGGTGCTGCCACCTACTGGAAATACCTAATCAATTTTCCTGCACATGCATGGTCGGTGCGCACAGACGTGCACAGTTTCCACTAGGCATAAAAATCTGGGTTAAATGCGCATCGACAACATGTCTGCAGCCGAACACTGATAACGAAATTCATGCCACTTCCCCTTGGCTGCAACCGAAAGCAGACATGGAAAAGGGACTTGGCCATTAAGCATATTTAACCACTTACTTCATTCTGGGGTTTACATGCAGTTAGGCCCGATACACATTTTGGGCAAAGCCACATGTAAATGACCCTTCACTGCATTCTGCCACAGACTTAAGTGCTTTTAATTTCCATTTTTCACAATGCCCCCCGGTTGGCTGTATTTAACCGAGCACCTCCACATGGCTAAAGACAATATTGCAGTTCAATATATTTTTATTATACATCTAGAAATAAATGTTACAATCCAAAATGCATGTTAATATGTAACATAATTGTATATAGAAATAGAAATATATTAGTATATTCAAATGCAGTCCTCACAAAAAGTTTTGGGACACTTGCTTAATTTTGTAAAATGCTGCAAATTTACTGGCTCCATAACAAAAGTCCATTGACAAGCAATGTTTATTAAACAGTACAGGCATGGAAAAAATAAAAAAAAAAACATTTTTTTTGTTTCATTCATATATATATATATATATATATATATATATATAAAGTTTCTCATTCCTTTTGAAGGTCACTTGATGTCATTAGAAACTATCGAGTAGTCAATGGTCGTCTCTGGCATTAGAATGTCACTTCCGCCCTTTACCTGGCTGGTTTCTGGTCATTCCCACTGTCTCCTGCTTCAGTTTGTTCTTGTCTACTGCAGTCTTAAACATTTTAAACCTGGAAGCAGTCTGCTGCTCAGCATAGCCTTCTGCCAGCAGAACCACGGCAAAACCAGGATTTTAAAATGTAGATTTGTTTAAAAATATTTTTTTTGTGGCTGTATCTGCACATATCATCCACAAACACATTAAGTATTATTTTGTTGACTGACTCATTCAGTTCTGTTCTTGCCATTTTTCTAGTAATTACAGTTGTCGTCACTGGCTTCCAAAGGAATACTAAATACAAATGTTTGGTGTTTATTTGTCTTACTAATTAAAAATCACCCAGTAATACTGTTATTAGAATTTTTAAACTCAGAACAGCTCTTTTAGCAGTATAATTTGGGTTTAAATTGCTACTTGAAATGAATGTTTTAGTTAAAACTACTGGCTATTTTTTATTGTGGTATATATTTTTGGTAAAGAAATGAATAAGATAAGACTTTATTGATCTCACACGAGAAATTTACTTGTTGCAATAGCCAGTACATAAAAAGCAATAGAAAAGAAAACAGACCTAGTGTGTCCTTGCAATGCTAAGGCACAGTGCATGTACCTGTGCTCCTGCAAGAGTGGGAGAAGGATGCAAAGAGAGAGACGACCATGGGTGGCCCAATTCCAATGTCCGTCCTAAGGCCTGAGCCCTGAAACCTCACAGACTTAATCGACGTTGCCTGATAAGTGATTCAGCGCAAGAGGCTGCAAGTGTTCAAAATGGTATAAATAGGAATGGCAACTACAAAACATGTTCCTTACAATTGAGGGTTTGGCACTAATTTATTATTTGCATTTTCTTCATGGCCAAGGCACTTAACAGACCAACTGCCAAATTTAAACGTCCCCCAGGCATAGTCTGCAGAAATGTGGATTTATGTAAAGTTGGCATATAAGATTCAAAATGTCCGCAAGAAAACCCTCATGCACTTGACAATGGGACAGTCCTAAGTTCTCAAGGACTTAACAGGAATGTGCCTCAAAGTGCACAAGTCCCTGAGTGTAGATCAGTGGTTCTCAATCCTGTTCCTGACGGCCCACCTGCCAGAATGTTTTCGTTCCAACCTTATATGGTCCTTAATAGGCTAAAGCCGATTTCAGACCAAACGTGGCATGCACTATCTGCTCTGATTACCGCTTCTGGGCCCAAGACTTCTAAAATAAGTCATTGGGGACATCCTTTCCCTCCCCAAGGTGGGCAAAATAGCGGGACTTATAATGGAATAGTTGTGGGAGTAACAATAATTACAACATCAATGTTAAAACTGTTTGCTAAAATTATCTAAGCATTAGGCCCAAGGAGAAAGGACAAGTGAAACACCTAACCCAAAGTTTTATGTACTGGCAAAATTAAACAGTTCAAGGGTAATCCAAATGAGTCACTTCACCTGGTTCTGTTCAAGGGTAATCCAAATGAGTCACTTCACCTGGTTCTGTTCTTTTCACACAGACATATTTTTCTTCTCTCCTTGACTTGGCTGAATTATGTCTGTTTGAACAACAGAGGACTGAAGACACATCCCTGAGGGGAACCGATGGATATAGAGATGTAGCTGGAGATGTCGTTACCCACTCTCACTGAGTGAGTGAGGAAGTCCGGGAGCCAGTTACACATGGGGGTGCTGATACCCAAGAGGCTCAGTTTGCTCACCGGCTGTTGTGGGATAATCGTGTTGAACGTTGAGCTAAAGTCAACAAACAACATTCGTACGTGAGTGTTCTTGTCCTCCAGATGTGCTAGGATCAGGTGACGAGCAGAGGAAATGGCGTCCTCTGTGGAGCGATTTGGCTGGTAAGCAAACTGAAATGAGTGAAGTGCAGCGGTCAGTGTAGAGATGATGTAGTCTTTTTTTAGCCTCTCAAAGACTTGAAAGCGGTTTTCTGTACTTTTAGCTCATCACGTACCTCTTATGTCATCCATGGCTTCTCATTGGCCCTGGTGGTGATGTTCTTCATGATGCAGATGTCCTCTGTGCATTTTTGAATGTAAACAGATACAGATGAAGCATACTCTTCCACATTAGTGTGCTGGTATTAGCATAACAGAGAGAAGGTCTGAGCCAAGGAGGGTCCGGGGACGGCTCTGAAAGCATTCTTTAGGGTTGTGTAGGTCAAGTCCAGTGTGTTGATTCCCCTAGTTGTCCACATATTGTTGGAAATAGGGGAGAACTTTGTTTTCATGTTAGCCTGATTGAAATCTCCTGGTGCAATGGAAACGCCCTCTAGATGCGTGGCTTGCAACTCAGTGATGGTCTGATAAAGAATATTCAGGGCCTCCTTTGTGTCTGCACTAGGCGGGATGTACACAGCCATGAGGATAATAATGGTAAATTCCCTGGGCAGATAAGCAACTCTGTGTCAGGAGAGCACTGACTTGAGACCACTGCTGCGTTGTTGCACCATCTGTTGTTAATATAAATGCATAAACTCCCTCTATGGGATTTACCACTTAGATCTTGGCTCCTGTCTAGCCGGAATGTTATTATCCCCTGCAAGGTAACTGCATCACCGGAAATGGCTTCACAGTTCAGCCATGTCTCTCAGTCAGGATCATAGCATAGCAGTCTCTCACCTCCCATCTTGTTGTTAAATCCAGCCTTAGATAGTCCAATTTATTTTCCATGGAACAGACGTTAGCAAGCAAAACAGATGGAAGCGGTACTTTGCATGGGTTAGCCTTTAGCTTAGCCATTAGCCCGCCCCGACAGCACCACCTCCGTCTCCTCCTGTACCGGCCTGTATGGGCATCACTGCTGCCTCGGCCACAGGCTGTAGCAGTCCAAAGCTATGTAGCCCCGCCATGGTGTTTGAGTCCATGGCATGAAAACTGCTCGATGTTCGTAATTTTCACAATGTAACACAATTTTTGTTCCTGGCTTCCAAGTGTTATATTTCAACTGCTTATGTCTAAAACCTATCGAAAAACGACTACATTCAGCACAAACTTTGATTTTATGACCACAGCCCAGAAAAATGTTGTATTTATTGTAACAAAACAAGAAAATTTTTATATTTTCGTTCATGCGGTCTGATAAAAAAAAAAAAAAAAAAAACTTGCATGATAAATAGACAAAGACAGTCAAAAACACTAAAAAAGGTTCAGAAATGAGTAGGTTTTCTAGATTTGCGAGTGTACTGCAAATTGCTTTCTCGAAGAAGCCCCAAAATGTAGTCCCCCATCATGTTTTCGTTATACTGTCCTTGGTAACGACGTTCAAAGTATCTTGATGAAAGCACTCTCCTTGCTTGCCTAAGCTCTCATGTTCTCCTTGAATTTGTCATGATGAGCGTCAAGGATATGGACTTTGAGAGACATTCTGCATCCCATATTGGCGTAATACTTTATGAGAGTCTGAACCAACTGCACATAGTTCTCAGCCTTGTGATTACCCAGGAAGCCATGAACAAAGCAACAAAAATGTTCCAAGCCGTTTTCTCTGTCCTGTTCAGGAGCTTGGTGAACTCGTCACATTCTATGATCTTCTTGATCTGTGGTCCAACAAAGATACCAGCTTTGACCTTTGCCTCAGACAGCTTTGGAAAAAGATCTTGGAGGTACTTGAAAGCTGCTGACTCCTTGTCAAGAGCAGTGACAAATTGCTTGACGGGTAGGCTCGAGTGTGGGGAAAAGGGTGAAAGCAACGAGGTCGAACTGGGCCATAATTGCTAATACTAACACTACCAACACC
>JAODKF010000147.1:22880316-22905543 GCA_026779585.1 Mormyrus proboscirostris
CACCCCCCACCCCCCCGCCTGGCTGTCCCTGTGTCATCCCTCGACCCTGCCAACCCTACATCACCCTTAGCTAGTGCACCCAGATCCATCAATCCAACATGTTTCTCAACAACCCCTGTCTTTCCCATACCTTCGGCTCCAGCCAGAGGTGATTTCAGGTACAAATCTAGACCAAGATTTTGTTTCAACCAATCAGTTGAGTACTGTGACTCTTTAATCTCAACTGGTAATCCTGCTCCTGTCTAATGTCACACACTCTTGTCCAGGGGGTGTTTATCTTATGTCCAGGGGCAGTATGCATAAAAAATCTCAGAGTAAAGTTTCACTCTTAACCGTGGCAAAAGTTTAAGAATGACATGATTTTGATTTTACACTCAGTATTAAGACTAAGTGGCACTCATAAAAGCTCTTAATTGTTAAGACTAGATCTCATTTAAGAGAGTTGTATCAACCAGTTACAAGTTTTAAGATGGCTGCACTACACACACCGAGATGGAGACCGTGCCCTTTCCTGCAAAGAAAGTATGAATATGAATATGAGTATGAATTTTCCCATGTAATTGGCCATTCCCATAAACTTTTGAACATCCTTTTTATATTGTGCGCTTCGCATTTGTCATTATTCACCTTTAGTGGCCTTACATTTGGCTTCAAAGACTTGTCCACCCCTGGCATTGAGTTCTTGTTTAGATGATCCCCAAACAATAATATTGTCCATGGATGTATCCATGATCCACGCCCTCAATGTGTTCATAGAGCAAGTGAATGGTTTATATGATACACTTCAGTGATACACCTCAGGAGCTGATGCAGTACCAAACGGAAGTCTAAGAACACGATGTAAAAGTACATGGTTTTGTCTAGTTTAAGTTGCTGGAATCCTGAAGATGCATCTAATTTGCATTTACAAACTGCGATATGATCTCTTTATGACTAGCCATTTTAAAATGCTCCCTTTCAATGATTTGAATCAAATCTGTTAGATTTAAGTAAATCTTCAGCTTTCCCTTTTTCTTATGAACAATGACAAGCGAATTGACCCATTCAGGAACTATTCTACAGAGATGTACTACAGGAGGTACTCTTTTGTCAATTTTAATCGTATGCTCGCCTGGAAGGCAGCCAAGCCCTTTGAACAAGTCACTATATTTCTTCATCCAGTCATTGTATTGTGACTTTGCGTCACTGTCTAAGACTGATTCTTTTCATCAGGGTTCAGTCTCTCACAGGAAGATAGGAACTCCAACATAGACTGCACATCCTTTGGCACCGCTACAAATGATACCATGTGCACATTGTTTTTGTGTGTTACTTGTGTGTTACATCCCGTTAATTGGAATGTCTGCATCTGAATACCCAGTCCCTTTAATATTTGTTTCATGTATATTTTTCTTGGTAACAATGCCTTAAACTCAAATTCTAAAATAACATTGACTTGTGTTCCAGTGCTAAGTTTAAACATTTTTTTGGTTCACTTGTCCAGTCGCTCTTTTTCTATTAATTTCCAGAAAGTACATAAATATAAAAATCTATATAAATCAATATAAACTCTAGTTTATTTTCAAGCACTGCCTTTACTTGACTTCTATGCTGCTGGTTCCTGTAATACAGCACAAAATTCTTACCACAGTCATTGCCAGTTGACTGCCTTGGGGGATGCTGTTGTTCACAGCGATCGCATATTTCCTTTCAGATCTTTAAGAGCTTTCACATGTTTGCAGTTCTGCACAGCATCTGTGATGCAGCTCTCACTGACACATTCCTTAGCCTGTGACTTGGCAGCCTCAGCTGCTCTGCAGAGCATCAAAGCTTTTTCTAAATCTAGTTCTTGTTCCTTTAAGAGGCTGGCTGTCAGACTATTATCCAGAATGCCGAAATCAATTCTGCCCTTAATGAGAGAATCTGTTAAATCTTCAAATTCGCATGTTTTACTCCGGTGTTTCAACATACTGAAAAATGGGTTATATTAAGCTACATCTGTGTTACGTCTCATTGGCAATGAAAACTCCTATGCTTAGCTGCTAGAAATTAAATTTTCGCCTTGGGAACGAAAGTAGCTAGTAGCCTGTTCAATCGCTAGTGAAGGCTTCCATATATGACAAGCCACAAGATGCCACTGCTTGAGAATGCCTGTTCAAATTAACCGGAATGCCACTAGCAGGCCAGCAAGTTAATTTGCATGTTCTAGAGCACAGCACTGCTGTTCGCTAATTGCTCTATTTTTCTGTCCTATAATGACATTCAGTGAGGTTTGCACCAATCACCAAAGCAGCTATTTTGTATGGATTACTGTCAAAGATGGTGATAGGCTTTATTTAATAGTCTGTAAGTCTTGTGATAAAGGTTCTTAAAATGACAGAAAATAAATAACACTACTTTTTTATATTATAAATACATTAAATACAATCTCTCAAAGTATTTGCCTACAAAATACATCAGATTTTTTTTCCGTCCAGCAAGATATAATTGACAACAAACTCAAAATCAAATAAATACATATACGCCAGACAAGAGATCAAGCAATGCAGGTTTATTAGGATTCTATCCCAATGCACAGCACATTTAACATGATACACAGGACTTAACAAGCAAACAGGAAACATCTGATCACAATCGGAGATTCAAACGGGAGGGGGGGGCGTGGCACACAGGAGAATCATACGAGCTGGACGTGACAGGAACCCCCCCCCAAAGACGCACACTCTGTGGGCACACTTCAGAGAAGGTGACGGATGAGACGGGACTGGGGACACAGGACCAGGAAGACAAGAGCAAAAAACCATCAACGAGGGACCAGGAACAGAACCAACACACAGAATAAGCACAACGGCAGGAACCAGGATAACAACAACAGAATGAGAAACGCAGACAGGCACACCAAGAACGGAGACACCGGGGGTACACCAACTGGAGGAACGGAAGGACCAGGAGTGAACAGAGGAGATATAAAGGGTCGAGGAGCTGAGACAGAATGGACAGAGGGACGAGGAGCAAACAAGCGAGGCTAGACAGGACAGGTCGAGGAACAACGGTGAGTCAGAGGAAGCCACAGCAGACGATGGGCGGCAGCCGGAGGGGCTGTGGGTGACAAGGAGGCAGGAGCAGGAGGGGACCCCAAAAAGGGCGAGGAGACAGGCCGAGGGACAGACGGAGAAGTTGAGGAGGAAGTTGGAGGGAGCACCAGGGGAGACAAGGAGGAAGTCGGAGGGGAGGTCGACACAGGTACGGGGGAAGGTGGAGCCACGGCAGGCGAGGGCACAGCCACAGCCGACAAAGGTGCAGCCAACCAACGAGTTGGAGGAGGGGTACCTGCAGGCGACAGGAGTCGAGTCTAGGGAAATCGCAGGTGACCAACGAGGTGTCGGAGGGGGACCCACAGGCGACCACCGAGCAGGAGTCAAAGGACCCGCAGGCACCCCCGAGCCCCAGCCAAGGCAAGCAAAGGCGAACCAGGGGGCAGGGCGGGTGGCACCCAACCCCTGTGTAGGTGTCCCCTCACCTTTTAGGTGGAGACCTGGTTGTGATCCTCCAAGCTGGGGCAAAGGTGGAGGGGTCAGTACCCTAGAGGGGTCCATTGGGGCCATCAGGGAGGTCCCTGAGAGGTCCCACTCAAGCACTTCCTCCTCCAAGGGGGAAGGAGCAGTGGTCGAGAAATCCAGGACCTCCATGAGGACACAGACTGGGGTCACAGGCACCTGTGCATGAGTCACAGGCACAGGGGCATCAGGCGGAGCCGGAGCCATGGGTGTAGCAGCAGGTGGAGGCGGGACCTCGGGCGGAGCAGCAGGTGGAGGCGGGCCCTCGGGCGGAGCAGGAACAGGCAGCATCATCCACCTGCACAGGAACCTCTGGAGGTTTGGGAATCACGGAGAGCAGTGCAGGGGTTTGCGCCTTAGCAGTGGTCGTCGCCCATTTAGGGATCCTGGGGACCCGCAGGATGGCGTCTCCAACTGACCTGGCCCCTTTAAGAACCAGGCATGTCCCTGCAAAGGGGCGAGCTGCTGGCGCTGGCAGCGAAGGAGCGGGCAGGTGCGTTGTGCTCCTAGGTTGTATTGCGTCGGTGATGCGGGCTTCGGGCACTCGCCTGTGCGCAGCGGCAATGGTGACATCAGGGGTAAACACCGCCGGGTCCAGAATCGGGAGGGGCGTCTCCCAATACATTGCAGGGGAAGCAGCAGAGAACAGGGGAGCCCCCAGGAAGATCCCCAGTGCATCCTTCTGCTTCCGAATACTTCACCGTTTTTTCTTTCTCCCTGCCTTTGGGAAATCTGGAGTGTCTTGGGCAGCGGACTGTAAGGTAGCCCGCTGTTAGAGTCCAGCTGCTGCATCATTGCTTCAGCCACCTTCTCTCTAAGTCGCTGGGGGTTGTTGCTGGTCTGTTGTTACTTTCCCCCCCAAGTGTGCATTAGCGGGCAGGGACATCTCCTCCAGTTTGTCCCTGCTCCAGTTAGCTAAACCCGAGCCACTGGATCTTCCAGTATAAAACCTCATTATTGAGGTCGAGGTATTCAGCCTCACCGATCTGAAGTGTCTTGTAGAGTCATGTCATTCTGTCACAACGGGGAATCACGGAAACAGGAACAGCCAGATGAGAGATCGAGGAATGCTGGTTTATTAGGATTCTATCCCAATGCATGGCACATTAAACATGCAAATTCAATGACACGACTGGGGATAGATATTCTGACGTGGACTTAAGTACACAGGACTTAACAAGCAACCAGGAAACAGCTGATCACAATCAGGGATTCACACAAGGCCAACAAGGGGGGCGTGGCACACAGGAGGATTATACGAGCAGGGCGTGACAGAACTGAACAGCTGTCCCTTAGTTTCTAAGAACTGCTAACAATATTTCTCCTAATTTTCAAATAAAAATATTGTTCTTTAGAGCATAATTTTAATGCAGTGTCAGCAGAATTTAAAGAAAACAAATCCCCTTTTCACTCTTAAACAAAATGGCAATAATGTTTTGTCTAAAGAATGTTCAGAAATCAGTAATTGGTGGAATAACCCTGATTTGCAGTTACAGCTTTCATGCATCTTGGCGTGCTCTCCATCAGTTTTTCACATTGCTATTGATTAACTTCATACCACTCTTTCTGCAAAAATTCTAACAGCTCAGCTTTGCTTGATGGTTTGTGACCATCCAAGTATCTTGGGGTCTCATTCATGAGTGAGGGTAGGTGAGATCGACATCTGCAGTTTTGCAGACGATTAACTGGTTCGTCGTGACTAAGAAAGAACTGAGCTGGAAAGCAAAGCTCTCGATCTATTGGTCCATTTTCATCCCTACCCACAACAATGGGTAATAACCGAAAGAATGAGATCGCGAATATAGGTGGCCGAAATGAGGTTTCTCCACAGGGTGTCTGGGCTCTCCCTTAGGGATAAGGTGAGAAATTCGGATATCCGGGAGAGTCTCAGAGGCGAACCGCTGCTTCTACGTGTCGAAAGGATTCTAACTCAACTTTTCTCAAATTGTCTCAAAATGTTCCCCCGCTAATTTCCACCTATAGCCACGACTTCTAGTATTTAAACTAATATTGAAGTAGCCATTTTGGTGAACAGCATCCAGACCTGTTAGAATCTTATATACCTGGATCATGTCCCCCCTTAACCTCCTTTGCGTGAGGCTGAACAGATTCAGCTCAGCAAACCTCTCCTCATAAGAGATTCCGCTAAGACCAGGATGTTAGTGTAAATAAATGAGCTTAGCTGTAAACTACTGTGTAGAAAATTGCTGTTTTGTGAGTGTGTATTGGCAGGGGACGATGGGAAATGTAGTCTATGCAAATGTAATGTGCTACTATTCATATGCCACCATTACCACCAGACAGAGTACAAAACCCATTCACATTAAGACACCACAGGTTACCCAAATTCAAAAGTGACCCCTTCACTTTTTACATTTCCTCCCCCTTCTGAAGGCTTAGGGTGACAAGACAGAAAGTTAGCAACAGGGTTTTGCTTCCTTGCCCTGTAGTTCACCTGAAACCAGAACGGCTGCATGGAAAAAACCACCTTGTTACATGAGCATTGGAATCCTATATTTTCCCAAACTATTGTATGGTCCGTTTCTAATATAAATTCTCTACCCAGTAGGTAATACTTAAAGCTATCCAATGCCCATTTCACTGCCACGCACTGTAGCTCCACTACAAAGTACCTGGTCTCACGGGGAAAGAGCTTCTGCTCCTATGCCTCCACTTGGAGTCAGACTGCCCTCAGCCTAACTCCAGAGGCATCAGTCTGGACTATGAACAGATTCTCAAAGTCCAGGCTCTGCAGCACTGGTTCACAGAGCAAAGCTGCTTTCAGTTCTTGAAATGCCTGCTCATGCTCCTCCTCCCATTAAACCTGTGTAGAACCAGACTTCCGGGCCAGGTCAGTAAGAGGTGCAGCTCAGGTGGCAAGGTTTGGAATGAATCTCCAGTACCATCCAGCCAGCCCCAGGAAAGACCGGACTTCTTTCTTTGTCTGGGGCCTGGGACAAACTCGGACGGCATCCACTTTGTCCTTTTGGGGCCAAATCACTCCACACCCCAAGATATGGCCCAAATAGCAGACCTCATGCTGGGCCAGGGCACATTTCTTTGGCTGGACGGTCAGCCTAGCCCCATGTAAACATTGCAGCACCTCACTCAGACCATCCAGGTGCTCCTCCACAGTGTTCTCTGCATGCTTAATCCACTTCTGGTACAGGACTTTCAGCCGATGGTACAGTTCCCTGGGCATCTCCCCGAGTCGAATATCTGGATCGCGGAACCTCTTACGATAGACATCTTCATTGATGTTATATTTCATTTGGATAGCCTCTTTTACTTTATCATAGTCCATGGCCTCCATAATGTCCATAGCCACAAAGGCAGCCCTCGCCTAGCCTATAAGATATGGCACCAGGTATACAGCCCAGACTACCCTTGGCCACCTATAGGCTGCAGCCAGTCTTTCGAACGTGGTGAGATTCCTCCAGCCTAGGCACTGTGGCCCTAGTACAAGCTGTGGGCACCATACTTGTGGGGTTAGTCCCTGTATGATTAGAGGTGCGCGCCGATTCTTCTGGCCTGGTTTGCAGAGGAGCTTCCTCTAGGCGCAGCCGTCCATCTCGGTCACCCCTATGCTTGACTTCCAGCTCATCCCGAAACTGATTGAGCTGGACTTGCACACTTCTCCACCTCTGCTCCTGCTTGAGAGACTCCCATTCCTGGGTCTGCAGGGAGTTCTGGATCAACCGGTAGAGAGTGTTCAGGTCCTGCCCCAGGATCTACCTCTAACCTTCCTCCAATGGCTCCATCCTCCCCCGGGTCCCCAGGAGGTCCTCTGGTGGTTCATCCCAGGCTTGTCATCTGTAGTAGATCTCAGGCTTGGTCTGCTTACGCTTGATAGTCTTCCTGCCCAGTGTGCTGGAGGGCATCACGATCCCACTTCTGACACCAAATGTGAAAAGGTGAGGAGGGAGAGGGGGGACTGGACAAGCCCCCACCTCTGTAAGGGCATGTGAACACCCAGATGTGCAGAGCATGGAATTTCATCTAACAGAATGATCTTTTGGGAATCTGGTCCCACACGTCAGATGTTCTTTGAGATAACGCTTAACTAATTGAGACAGTTAACCTGTTCTGGAGCAGACTTGTTCACTCCTGTAAGTTACCATGGTAACTCAGTGGGGATTAATTTAAGACACGTTGATGGAACGGAACTCCAACTTATTTTGACAAGTCTGGCTCATTTAAGTCAGACATTCATTTTTTGGGCAATTCATCTCAAAATGTTTTTGTGAAGCAGTAATAAGATCCATCTAATACTTTTTGACATCACATTCACAAGGTCAAATGTCATCTGCCTTCACCCTTCCCTTTGCTGCTAATAAGTGGTGTTGCTTCAATTTTTGGGCGATTTGTCAGAAAATTTCATCGCTTCCAGTTGTTCACCAAAAACATTTATCTGCAATGTTTGAAGGAGATCCATCAAATACTTCTTGGGTTATTGTGTTAATGTTTTGAAATATCTTAAACTGCCCCTTTACTTTGTTAGCACTATGCAGAGCTAGCTCAGTGTTATCTGTCTTAAGATTTCATCAGTCCAAGTTCATCACCCTTACAATGTGCCTGTAAAGTTTGAAAAAGATCGTAAAAGACTTTTTGAGCTGTCACATTAATAAGAGAGCATCTGAGGCAGTGTACCAGCCCCAAAGTATGATGTATTCCCCAATCCAGGGAATACAATTAATGCTGTACTTTAACTGGAAAAGCTGATTTTCTCACCATGAAAAAGAAAGTACAGCAACAGCCCTAAAGAAGATTATTCAAATTCTTTAAAAGCCAAGTTGTCAACACATGGGGCAAATGAGGAAACAGAAGAGCAATGCTGAAGATAGAGCTGTGGGAAGGAGAGAAACAGAAAATGTTTTTTTTTTTTGCAAAATGATCTTGGGCTATGACAATCCAGTAGCTTTTTCTGTAGACTGCAAATTTTCAAGTATAAATATTTCTTGCCATTGAGTATCCTGCATCATCCTGTAAAAAGCTATCATCTGTATTTGTTTTAAAACCATTTCCAATTTCAGTTCACTATTAGTAGTTGCTGTATGAGCTATGTTAAAGGCAGTATTATAAAAATTGTATGTAATGTATGGATGATCTGTATATCTAATATGCTGTTCAAAATCCTGTCAACAAGCCCCTAAATTACTTGAATTAAAGTGTTTAATATTAATGTTAAACAAAACTGCATTTACTTGTTTTCTTGCTTGATACCCTATTTCAAATACTTATAATTTTTTTGTTAATTGCAGACTACTTCTGCTGATTTTCTTGATCTGTCAACTAAGTTGCTCAAAATATAAATGAAATGATATCTTCTTTTAGTTACAGGCATTGTAAATCATGTGTTTTTAAGAAACTTGTGTATTATATGCTATACATGAAAAAGTCATTTTGATGAAGTAGTTGTGTTATATAAGTAATCTAAAAAAAAAATCCATCTTGAAAAAGCATAGCTTGTTTGTTTACATAAGTAAGGTTATTTATTTTCCCTAAAATGAGAAGTAGTTGAAGACAAGTAACTTTACTACATGAGTTAACTTATCCATGCCTAACAGTGTTAATCCATACTGAAGACATCTGTGACAATAAGCTCTCTGTAGAAATTCAAATCCTCTTAGGTAAAGCTTTGTGGGTAAACTTGCCTCATGCAAATGATAAACCCCATTCGCTCTGGGGAAAAAAAATAGACAGCTACATTTAGATTAATGACTTGGTGACGACTTGATTTAATAGAGTTATTTTGTTTCAAAGGTTGGGGAAATGTTATACAGAGTCATTTTAATGCAAGCCAATACTCACTGCAGATTCTCAGTTTGAACTCCTCAATGTGTTTGATTTAAATTAAGGGTATAATTGACAATGAAGGTTTCATACTCTGGCAGCCAGTATGTTTAAGTACAACAATATATGTTAAATCAAATTATCCATTCATCTCATAACTGCTTTTCCTGCTCAGAGTCACAATGGGAGAAGGATATTGATGCCTATCTCAGATTATATAAGGCACAAGTCTGGGGTACATCCTGGATAGGGCGCTAAGCCATCATAGGGCACATATACTGTACACACCCTGATTTAGAGATATCTGGTTAGCCTAATTAGCTTGTCAGTTAGCCTTTGGATTGCGGGAAGAAATCAGAGTAGTTGAAGTAAACATGTGCTACATGTAAGATCTACACACACAGAACAGAAATAGGTTTCGAACTAAGATGCTTTTATCCACAGCGACACAAAATTAACAAAGCAGGGTATAGCCAGACCATAGCGTAATGCGAATTAAGGGCCTTGCACAAGATCATAATAGTGAAATCACTCTGCCAACCACGTGATTTTAACCTTCCAATTACAGGCATAATGTCTGAACCCACTGAACCACATATACTCCTCAAGAGTCAGAGTCAGAGAAATCTACCAAGAAGGACCCAGCAGTAGGGTTGTCCACACCATGAGCTGATTATTGACGTTGTTTCTCTTTTTGGACCCACAAACAAGAAACCCCTCCTAGCCACATACATACATAAATATAGCTGGTCACCCCAAACTAAATATTCTGCAGCCACCACTGCCTAAACTAGATTCATAGAGACTTCGGAACCATAGGAATCCATTATTACAATACCTCTATCACCAGCTAGCACTGGATTCTGGGAAATCTCTGTTGTTAGGTGGGGATTCAGTTTTGGACAATCAATGTGTTTATTTTTTGCTGACATTTTACCTTAATACAAACATGAGGAAGATTTATGGAATAATCCAATCAAATGATGGCAAGTTCACACCATACTCTTGCTGCTGAATGGTTCAAGTGCTTCATGAAAATACACCACTGTGAAAAATCAATACAAATATACTATTGTGAGAAACATACAGCATGTATTAAAGCCTAACAAAGAAATCAATTAAACCCAAGTTGTCCCACCAGTGGGTCAGTTCTGCTCTGTTCATTTCTAGCATTTTTAACCATTGTTATGTGTAAATAAAAACCTCATTTAAAAATGGTAAAATTACAAAAATATAAAACTTTCTATCCATTTTAAATAATTTCTGTTCTAAATGCTCAGGCTTCAAAGCACATATCAAATATCCATCCATCCATTGGATAACTCACTCATTCTCCTGGGTTGTGGGGGGTCTGGAGCCAATTCTGGAAGCTACAGTACAGGTACAAAGCAAGGAACAACCCAGGATGAGGGGGTAGCTCATCACAGGGCACACTCACACAACATTCACTCACACATGCACACCTAGTCTCTCTGATTACTCTCAGCATGTCTTTGGACTGTGGGGGGAATCCGGAGTACCGAGAGGAAACCCCACATTAACATGGGGAAAACATGCAAACTCTGCACATGTAAACCAGGAAGAGACTTGAACCCTGGTCCCAGAGGTGTGAGGAAACAGTGCTAACCACTGCACCACCATGTCACCCCACATATCAAATATGACAGTGTTAATTTTGACAGCAAATGCTTAGTTTTAGTTGACTAAATATCATAAGATTTCAGTCGAATAAAACAACAGTTGATTTAGTCGACTAAAATTAAAAGTGCAAAATGTAATGTTTAAAGTTTCCTTTTGATTTCTGAAAGTCATTACTGTATGTTCACCAAGATGAAATTAAACCAATGTTAAGGGATGGTGTTAAGGTCTGACTGTGCAGTACACAAAGACAAAGATTTCATTCTTATTTGAAACACAAACTTATGTTTATTTACCTGGAAACTGAGTACTGTAAAATCAGTAGTGCCATTAGTGCAAAAATAAAATCACTTCAAAAGAAAAAGTTTAGGCTATAACGCCATGATGAAACTGTTAATGTGGGCAGACATCTTGAATTGAAAATCTCACTCCATCCAGCTGGCCAAAGTTGGCAACCCTGCGTTTTATTTGAAATGAAAAGTTTTCGCCTGAAATGGCTCGTCATTTCGTTTGCGTTGTTACTCTGACAAATATAAAACAAATATGATAAAACACAACATGTCATGTTTTATCCCTGATGAAAATTCACTATGGTTTCCTATGGTTTTTAAACAGTAACCATAGTTTTACTATGGTACCTCATGGTACTTTGGTATTACCCATAGTACTACCAAGGTTTATCCATAGCACTTCATTGTAACTATGGTACTACTATGGTTTTAAAAAGCATGGTTTGGAAAGACCATGATAAAACAAAAACCATGGTTTATGACCAAGATAATACTTGGGTTTAACTGTAGGGAAACCATGATAAAACCATAGTCATGGTTTCCATAGTTACCCAAAAACCATGAAAATCATAGTAAAACCATGGTTAATTTTCATAAGGGATATTCAAAATAATAAGATCAACCATATTCTACTCTAATAGCAATTAAATTGATAAGTCAGTATGTATTTATATTAAAACGAGACTTATCAATTGACACTAAAATATATGACATAAACGGCTGTATTATAGGGTTTTACGGCTTAAGTTAAGCACTTTATTTAAACATACACAATTTTCACATTTTATTTATTTTCTTTTATTTTGAAATGCAGCCCTACTTTTATTTAGTAAATGATGCCTTATCCACACGTACATGGTTATTTTTTAAAACGTACCTTTTTCTATATGTCTTGGGCTTTTGTCCACACGTAAACAGCGTCTTAGGTCACTGAAAACGGAGCTTTTGCAAAACTCCATCCACGGTGAAGATTTTAAGAAACTCCGTTTTCAGTGTCAACATGTAGACAGGGAAAACAGAGTTTCTGGCTCAAAACGTCACATTGTGCACAGTTGTCCACTTTGTTTAATGTCAGAGCATGCGCTATTTGCTGTATACATTAGGTGAGTTTGAGCAATAGCGGACTTAGCCAAAATAGTGCTTGTGCTAACCTTGCTGACAGGACTTCTTACATGTGTGCAGATAAATGCTGAGTCACTCTCGCATTTTATTGATCAACACAGTCGTTGGAATGTGCTCCACGGTTTTCAACTTAACAGGACTGGCAATTAGGCTTCTGACTGGCTAACATGGCAGTACAGGTAGAGTTATAATGCCGCCTGTTGGTTTCGTTCTTGACAGTGCATATTAGCGGTTTCATGTGGACAGAAATATTTTAGAAGACCATTTTTGTGTGGACAGGGATTTTTTTTAAAACAGAGGAGGAAAAACACCATTTAAAAAAAATGAGAAAACATACATATTGGCAGTCATACATGTATGTTCAGTTCTATGTCACGTGACAATAAATTTTGTCAAAAAGCTTTTTAATTTTACTGAATTAATTTGATTTGACAGTCAGGTATTGATTAAATGCGATGTTGATACAACTAATAAGCTACTTAAATATATATCACACTAAATACCTTTGCTTCAAGAAATTTTCTCTAACGGGACCTCTTTAAATTTTAGTTTATTACCCCTGCCTTACACGAACTACATTAGTACTGATTGTATCTCGTCTCTGGCAAACATTTTCGTCTTGTCTTGGTCCATTGACGAAGTGTCAATACACATCATCATAGCCTTAATCTTCGCGAAATCATTTTAATTTAGTTATCATCTTGTTTTAGTCTGAAAATAAAGGTCATTGACAATAACTATGATGACAATTTTTCGTCAACAAAATTAACACCGTAACATCCACACTCCATTGCCATGGCCATATGGAACCCTTTGCTGCCCCCACAGATTTGGTGTCAGACTCTGTACCATCTGACCCTGCGCTTTGTGTGTCTTCCCCTTTTGGCCTTGTGTTTTTTCCTTGCCCCTCCTGACCCCTGCATAAATCATAAATTGAGTGACTTACAAGTGGACACCCCTCCAGTTATGGGTTTGAGGCTGGCGTTTGGCCTGCCTCACCATTTGGGTTTCATGTTATCCTTCATTTTTGGTTTTTCCTTGTATCTGTTATGGTCTTACTTTGTTCCTGTTTGGGTATATCTTACCTGTGTAGTTATTCCTGGTGTTATTAGCTTTCAGTGTTTCTTAGTTTTCAGTGTTTCGAGTTCCCGTGTTCTGTGATTAGTTAATTGTAATCCACCCCTTGTTTCTGGTTAATTTGTGTTCCCTTTGATTGGTTAACTTATTTGAGTTACACGAGTCCCCTGTTCTCCATGGTTTTCTATTTGTATTTAAGTTCTTGCCTTAGTTCATTTCCCCAGTGGGTCATTCTGTTAGAACATTAGATGTTACTTGTTGTGTTGTTGGTCTGTTTGGTTTTTTCCTAGTTCTACTCCCTGTGTTGCTCTTTTCCCCTTGTTGTTGCCATTTTGGTAGTGATGGGCAAATGAAGTGTCATGCAGTGTATGACACATCCCACCATCTGTGTCAGGAAAAGGATCACTGAATCAGTGTGTCGTGAAACAGCAACATCTAGTGGAATGCAGAAATCATAGCAGGGCGAAGGACACCATTGAATGATGTCATTGTATCTGACTAATTTTCTGACATAACCTATTAACTTCTTGTTGATTCAGTTGCCATAAATATATGTACTGAACATGTTTGACTTGTATAAACCAAAACAAGACAATATTACTATATTATTTATTATTTTTTGTGGACGATTTCACAAATATTTTCATGTACATGAAACCAATGAGATATATGTGATGTAAATTGGAAATAAGTGGAAATATGGGAAGAAAATTGGGGGAATAAAAGTGCTTGTATAACTGGAAGTGCCTGTGGACTTGTATGCAAAGGGGGTGGATTTATTGATTTTTCTTAAATCTCCTGAGAACCTTTCAACACAAGTTACAGTACCGATATGCAACGTCGTTCGGTTTGTTTTCTTTATGTAGTACGGACACCTCAGCTCCATAAATGACATATCAACTGTGTCAGTTATGTGAGTATCCTTAAAGCAAAACGCGCCTCGATATAGGGCGTCATTTACTCTGCTTTTGGTATGCAACTCATGGGTTGGCGGTACAGTATTGGTTGGTCCATCACTACTTTTTGAATATTTTAGATGTGCAATAGTCTAAATGTGCAATATTATATATGGGAAACATCTGCCTTCTATGCAGTACTTGTATTTTGTATTTATGAAGTTCTTTCATAGTTCATTCTTGATCAGTACTTCTATTTCATTTTCTTTTTGTGTAAATATTACCATCTTTTTTTCTGTAAATAAGTGTTCTATTTACTTGACTCTGAGAGAGCTCCGCAAAAGAATTCCAGTGTGCCTGGAATGTTGGTTTTATGCACAAATGGCAAATAAAAATCTTGTATCTCGTACCTCGTAGTTCTTGTTTTCCCCCATTTTTGGTCCAGTTATTTGTGGTCCAGTTATTTTGTGGTTTACCCAGAGTGTTTACTTAGTTTACTTACCCTTTGCCTTGGAGCTCTACTGTAAGTGGATTGTCACCTGTGCCATGCCACGCCTTAACAGAATGACCTACTCCTTGACATTTGGATTTTACACTCACTCTGCTGTCCACCAGCTTTACAGATATTTTCACCATTATTGCGCTGTTTCTTGTATTTATCTTTTTTATTGATTATCTACTCCTACAGACAAATCTGCTGCTTCCATGATTGCTCATTTGAAACATTCCATCATTGTTTGCTTTTACATTGAGTGTCAATGTTGTAGTTCTGTAGTATTTCCCTGTTTGTTTTGACCCCTTGTGGTCCTTTTGGTTTTATTGTTTACGCCAGTGTGTTCAATTTCTTTTATAAACCCCTTGTCTTGGAGTGAATTGTCACCTTTTGCCACCCGTGCCATTCCTGGAATCTGTGACAGACATGAGTTTGGTATACTCTCTGGAGTAAAACAAGCTCTGGGCCCTCAATTCAGTTTTCACTGAATGGCAAGTGTTTAGCCAGCCAACATTTGAACACAAGTGACTAATGCTCAAATGTCCTCACTGACTACTTGGACAGCAAATACCCAGGAGTTTCTGGTGGAAGGAATGGCCAACAGAACAAGTAAAACAATGTGTGTAAAACAATGAGCTATCTCTGCCAAGGAATTAAAAGCCACAGGCATAAAGCCCTTAAAGCCACAGGCATCACCACTGCAACTTTGACACACAAAAACCATAGACGCAGACTGCTTAGTCCAGACAGGGTGCATTATAACGAAAAAATATTTGGCCAGAGATGATGGAAAGGCGAAGTTGGAATTTCCAAAGTGGATTTTTGTTAAGGCACCTTGACATCCCCTGGCCAAAATATTTTTTTGGAATATTATCACCAAATGTGAAACTGCAGTTCGTGAGGCTTTTGGATTTGTCTCCATTGTGTTGCTAGGCTGATATTGCTGGGGCAAAGGTATACAGAAAACATACAATCCACTTTACAATCCATACATTTACTGTGTTTTTACTCCATATTAGTAACATAAGTAGTCCTGTTATTTTGGAAAAAATCTCCAAAATGTTAGCTTTCCGAGGAGACCATTATGTATTTACATATATATATATATATATATATATGTTATGTATATTAAGTATTTTGTCAGGCAGTGCTCAGTATTTTCATCAGGTAACCGCTGATGTGTGTTTTCATTTTACAGGAACCAGTCACTTCCCAAATGCAAAGCATTTGAAAAAAAACATGTCCTATATAAGATGAGGCACATTTGTTTAGTCTAAGATGAATCATGATGTGCACACACTCCTCACCCTAACAGTAAAAACAACATGACAGCTGTACACTTTCAGTAATTGGTACCTATTGTTTTTATGCTTCTGATGATCTAACAGCACAGAGTATCTGGATGCTGATTCTACAACTTCTATGGTAAGGATGTGTTTCACTGGCACTGCTGCTGCAGCCTCCTCACGCCCACCTGCCTAAGTCATGTCCTTTGCCTAGAGGGGGAAAAATTATTTCAGCTTAACTGAATGTTCCTGGTTCTTTTTATTTCTTTTTCCGCTTCTTCTGTGTAGTTTCTGGAAATAATGAAAGATTGTGGGTGAGTTTCCCAGACAAATCTCAAAGGAGTGAGACTATAGAGTAATAAGCATCTCTAAAACTGCCCATTATGTGTGTGTGCGCCTTGCAGTGGGCTGGCATCCCATCGGGGGTGTACTTATGCCTGTCGCCCTGAGCTTAGCTTAATGTGTCCATGTGACTCGTCTTGAGATAAATGTATAGATGGGTTATTTCACATTCACCATTCTCAGTCTTGAATCACCAGTGTGTGAATTCTTGTACAACCACAATTGCTTAAAATTTTCTCCAAATAATAAAACAGTAAGAAAATCTATAGAAATCCCCTATTCTTGCTTTGAATTTCCTGCTCTTTCTACTACCCAGCCAGTGACCTCTGAAACGTATTGGCAGCTTTACTACTCACAGCATGACATACGGCTTTTTAATAAGCTGTTCTCTTGCTCTGTCCCATATGCTCTCAAAAGCTAAATCATGAACTGGGACAGGCTGCTGGGCATAATGTAACATCTTCTATCATCTCTAGATGAAAAAAATACCCATGTAACTTTTTTTAAAACATTGAGTTTTAACTGTGTCCAACTTTGACTATGTTATTTCCTGATATCTAACCAGTTTCTATCAAACAAGAGTGATAAACATATAAATATGAATAAAAACATGAAATATGAAGAATTCAGTTAAAACAAATTATTTATCAAATAGAAACATGCTCTGCTGTAATGCTGATACTTCAGCATTCCTGGTCGTTTTGAGTGAGGATAACTGGAGCGATTGCCACAATAATATATCCTTATTGCAGTATTGGATAACAACTAGCTGCTGTTTCTACTAGGAAGATGGTGGTGCCAAACGAACTCAAAACAAGCATGACTAGCAACATTAAAGTAAATCTGCTTATGTGCTTATACAGAAAGGGTAACATGATGCTGACAGCTATGTGGCTCTGATTTTGTTGCAAACTGAATGAATTTAGAGAGCACACGCCATCTAGAGGATGGATATAGCTGTAATTTTTAAATATTTTTAAAAATAAGACATTCTGTTTCAGTTATGTTGGGTTGTGAATTTTGAATTTCTGGATTTTGTTTATATTCCTTGACTTCCATGTGACATTTTATTCAAAATATACCTTAGTCTTCTTCTTATTAAATTTTCCACTGTTTTTTTCGTAGGAACCATTTCCAGTTACTTGCTTTTAATAACATTATCATAGAATGAATGGTTTAGTAATGAGAATCAAATTATGAGAAAAGACAGTAAGTAATTGAATTTAAAACAGCTGCAAGCCAAATTATTATTAATTATGTTGTAGCTGCCCATTAGCTGAGATTTGATGTGATTGTAACTAAATGACATGCACACTACTGTTTAGTCTTACAGCTCTCAACTTTCTGTACCTTTATGACAACAGAATGTCCACCATTTTCCCTGGTCAACTATTCAGTTTTCTGAACCACTTAACTGGCTCAAAATTAATATAAGAACAGAATTTGGGTCGAAATGTGCACCACAAAAATGGACAGTTACATGATCTGTTTTATCCTTTGTGAACCACGTAAACATAAGAATATCTCCCACAACTTTTGAACTCATAAAAATTCATATAAATAAACTCATATAAATTCAGTTATGGTTCAATTAAATGAAACTAAACATTCTTGAAAGTTTTGCTCACTCCAGGAAATAGAGATACAGGTAAAGCTATGAATCTTTTCTCCAACAAGGTTCCAAACCAGAAATGTATATGCAAAGTCAAGATGTCAATGACATTGTAATAAAGTAATCAAGCAAAACCCTGAAGCTCTTTGGCACCATTGTTCATATGTTTGCGCCACATGTCACAAATTAAAAAAGCCCACTTAGTCAGAGGTGGCAGCATGTGCAATTGTAACCTGAAACTCTGAATTGTGTCAGTAATAAGCAGCTAGACATGGTGACCCTGAAGTGCAAAACATATAAAAACAATTCAAGACCACATTTCATTGAAAATAAACTATGTTGTCAACTTCCAATGCTCTATTGCCATCTTCCAAACCTTGAAAACCTCAACAAATCAGGAGCAAAGAATCAAGCAAGAAAAATTGTTGCTGAAACCGCTCATCCTGGTCACCAACTTACAAATACCCTCATCTGTGAAACACTACCGACTTCTCAGAACAGAGACTACTCTTAATTGAGCACATACAGCTTTTTTTACAGCTATTAAATTATTGAAGAAGCCCTCATAATGAGACTCCTACTGCTACCTACTGATACAATTTAGCCATTTGCAGTAAATACTGTCTATATAGTCAAGCCAGTATGAGCAGCTTTCTGCTTTACCGTCCTTGCCGCTAAAACGATGCTCTGTTGAACTTCACCGAATTAAATGTCAGGCAGGGTTTTCGATTTCTTTGTTACATCAGTTTCTCACCCCATGTCCCTATGCAGGATTCAGATGGGTGTAAAGAAGACCTGTGCGGCATGTCTTAGATGTCTCAAGGACTGTGAGTGAATCAAAATTCTGAAACCCAGACACAATACTAAAAGTCACAACCAGAAGTATGAGGACTGACACAAGCTCTTAAACTTACCTTAAAGTTGAAGAATATGGATGCAAATTAAAAGAAGAAAAAGAAAAACCTATATTTGTAAGCGTATTTACAACTAGTTCTCTCTTGAAACCAGAAGTTGGTTGAGAATATTGTGTTACAAAAAGATACACATGGTAATGAACACAAATGCAGGTTAGCAGCCCAGTTCTACCCTGGAGTTCAGGCAGATTTTCTAAAGCAATCAACAAATAATGTGGCAGGTGCAAATAAGGGAACACCAAAAAGGATAAATCAGCAGTGTTATGCTATGAATATCACGTGTCTTTTGCATGCTTTTAGTGATGTTCATGCTACTGTTCCCAAATAAGAAAACAACACCAAACTACAATAATAAGACAATCAATCAGATTACGAAACATTTTTCCATTATGTGTCACTGAAATCGACTTACTATGAGTATGATTGGCAACGAGATGATGTCTAGCTGAAAGGCAACCAAATCCCTTAATTATTCTGATGTAGGCAGTAGCAGGTGGGAATTGCACCCAGGGTAAGTAGGGCATTCTCCAGATATTTGGAGTACAGGGTGCCTAAGACCTTGAATGCCATGCCAGCCTACCCCAGACTGCTTTCTGTGTGCTTCCTGTGGGTGGGAGCATGGACTTCATGGTGCCTGTGTGTCACAGCACTAACCTGAAGCGGATAGATAGCATGGAGAGTGTGACTCACCCTGCAGCTGCTCACACCACAGCACCTGCCTGCAGCAGCAGAAAGGGACATCCAGACAGACAGAATTCCACTGCTAAACTGAAAGTTCCTCAGATAAAACTGGTACCATTTCTTGGGTTAAACTTTGCAATTCAAATAAAGCAAATAAGGGAACTAGCCATCTTAAATGCAAAACATGACTCTTCCCTCTTGTGTTCCTCAAAACCAGTTTACATGTCATATAATCCCTAAATGTGCATAAGTGATGATGTGTATTTCAGCTCTGTGCTTGTATATGCAATTATAATTTACAAAAATATTTTTAAATATTAAAATGTGAGATTTTAAGTTTGCCTTTTTGTTTTATTTGGTTAACAAAATTGGAGGGTGCCCTGACCAAATCTGGCCACCAGGGGAGAGTAATTCTAGACTTTCTCACTTCATTTCCCCTGTAAAGTGCAGGATTGCCTAAGTCAGATCCCTATAGGGCTACTCTATGAAGCAGGGTTAAGAAGTTAGCTAAATGTGAAAACTGGTCAATAAAAAGTGAGGTAAGTGACATTCATAGTGACATTTACATTTGGCTTAAATTACCTAATGAAAAAATCCTGCTTTGAAATCCTTCAGGAAACCTCCAGGATGTCTTTTAACACAGCTGATACTGTCATTTATAAACAAATGTTCATCCAAACATTTTTCTGCCATTTTCCTTATTTCTACATTTTAGATTATTGACTTTATTGAATCTAATCTAAGTTCTCATACAATTAAATGCAGTTTGGCATCAAATACGAAAGTGCAAAATAATGTGATAAACAAATAGTGAATTGTGCAGTGGAATATGCATGATATAATAAAATATAAGACATAATAAAATATAATGTTTATACGGCATCTATGATCAAAATACCTATAATCTAAGGCAAGAGCTTCAACACCTGGTGTGCAGTGATTATATAAATAAATATAAAGCACAGAAGGGGAATATGCAGGGTGTGGTTTTGAGTAGCAAATGGGTTCAGAGTTCATCTGTAGGGAAGATACACCCTCTCATTGGCCATTCATCTGTAGGGAAGATACACCCTCTCATTGGCCATTCATCTGTAGGGAAGATACACCCTCTCATTGGCCATTCAATTGCAGACAGAGCAACTACTGTACCGAACCATGATACAGCTGGTCAGGAACTGAGGTGACAGATAGGCTTTCATGACAGATAGGCTTTCATCAGTCTCCTCAGGCAGTAAAAATGCTGCTATGTCTTTCTCTCTAGGGTAGTAGAGTTATTAAACCAGAGAAAGTCATTAAAGATGTGTACTCCCAGGAGCTTGACTCTGGTAATATGCCTTACCTATGTCCCATTAATATGAATAGGGGTGTCCATAATGAACCACTTATCCTTCTTGGTGTTGAGGGCTGGGTGTTGCCACTGATTTTCTGAATGGATTCAATTTCAATTCACAAGGATCTGAATTGTTTTGATTTCGATTCAATATTGATTCAACTATGGATATTTTAGTTCAATTTCAGTGGAGACATTCTCAGGGAACTAATGCTGTAACTTGTATAACCCTCTAACCTGGTGCACTATTAAAAATAATATTACACGCATTAAGAATTACCCCAAAGCAGCTGGATTAATTACATAATAATAAACATTAGTCATCACTAATGCGGCACATTGTGGTCTATATACTTAGCCAAAGACCGCTTCCATGCAGTATTTGCCAAAGTGGATGCCTGCCCACTATTACATTCAAGAACATACATTATAGGATAGGGAAACCTCTCCAAATCATTTAATTCAGGTATTCCAATCATTTCCATAGCCACATGTATATAAAATCAAGCACCTAGGCATGCAGACTGTTTCTACAAACATTTGTGAAAAAATGGGCCGCTCTCAAGAGCTCTGTGATAGGATGCTACCTGTACAATAAGTCCATTGGTGAAATTTCCTCACTAGTAAATATTCCACATTGAACTGTTAGTGGTATTATAACAAAGTGGAAGCCACTGGGAACAACAGCAACTCAGCAATGAAGTGGTCGGCCACATAAAATCACAGAGCGGGGACAATGCATGCTGAGGTGCGCAGTGTGCAAAAGTCGTCAACTGTCTGCAGAGCCAATAGCTACAGACCTCCAAACTTCAAATAGCCTTCTGATTAGTTCAACAACAGTGCATAGAGAACTTTGTGGAATGGGTTTCCATGGTCAAGCAGCTGCATCCAAGTGCAATGCAAAGTTTCGGATGCAGTGGAGTAAAGCACACTGTCACTGGACTCTAGAGCAGTGGAGACGTGTTTTCTGGAGTGATGAATCACACTTCTCTGTCTGGCAATCTGATGGACAAGTCTGGGTTTGGCAGTTACCAGGAGAATGGTACTTGCCTGACTGCATTGTGCCAAGTATTAAGTTTGGTGGAAAGGGGCTTATAGTGTGAGGTAGTTTTTCAAGCTTTTAGCTTGGCCCCTTAAGTTACAGTGAAAGGAACTCTTGATGTTGCAATATTCAAAGCCATTTTGGACAATTTCATGCTCCCTCTTTGGGATTGCCCCTTCCTGTTCCAAAATGACTGCGCCCCAGTGCACAAAGCAAGGACATGGATGAGCAAGTCTGGCGTGGAGGAACTTGACTGGCCTGCACAGAGCCTTGACCTCAACCTGATGGGATGAATTAGAGTGGAGACTGCAAGCCAAGCCTTCTTGTCCAACATCAGTGCCTGACTTCGCAAATGTTTTCCTGGAATAATGGTCAAAAATTCCCAAAATCACACTCCATACCTTGTGGACAGCCTTCCCAAAACAGTTGAAGCTATTATAGGTGCAAAAGGTGGGCCGACTCCATATTAAAGTCTATGTATTAATAATGGGATGTCATTAAAGCTTGTGTGTGTGTGTGTGTGTGTGTGTGTGTGTGTGTGTGTGTGTGTGTGTGTGTGTGTGTAAAAGCAGGTATCCCAATACTTTTTGCAATATAGTGTACATACAGTCGTGCCCAAAAGTTTACATACACTGGAGCGTAATACAGTCAACTTCCATTTTGATATAATTTCCTGTCAAATATTCATTATTCAGTGCATTCCTAAAATAATTTAAACCAATATTCTTTATTTCCATGAATGATTATAGCAACTCTTTCACTTTCAATGGTTTTATTTACAATGCAAATACTGAAGTTATAAAATTAGTAGGTCTAAAGTTTACATGCACCCCAACCTCATACTTTGTTGCATTGCCATTAGCTTTTAGAACTGCAGTCAGTGTAGCAGGGTAACCATCAGTTAGCTTCTTACAATACTCAGACGGGATTCTTACCCATTTCTCTTGACAGAAGTTGTACAATCCATTCAAATTGGTGAGTTTCCTTTTGTGGACTTTTTTCTTAAGTTCATTCCACAAATTCTCTGTAGGATTTAAATCCGGGCTTTGAGCTGGCCATTCCAAAACATCGATTTTGATCTGCTGAAGTCATCCTGTGACCAACTTGGAAGTATGCTTTGGGTTGTTGTCTTGTTGAAAGTATGGTTCAAGATTGAGAGAGCTCACTACCTCCTGGAGAAGCATAAGGTCTCACAACACGCTGTCCAAAGTCTGACCTGGGAGAAGGCAGGGACAGCCTATCCTTGACTTCCTTAAGGCGTATTAAAATATACAATGACCGCTGACTGCCTGGGTTCCTCAGAATGGTTAGGAACAATTCCCAGAAGATGGACAACTCATTGCCCCAGACAGTGGGATCAGGTAACTTGAGCAAGACAGGTTCCTCTGCTGGGGCAGGAACTGAACAGGGTGTGAGGGTTATAGACTCCAGCCTGACGATGGTCTTGGGGCCTTCGGATCATTGTTTAGGCGGTTGGTTCATTCTGTTATGGCAGAGCATGATGATGATGGAAGGAGAGATAATCCACATTGTGGCTCCAACTAAGCAGGCTTTATTAAGCAAAATAAAACTCGTAAGGGCAAATCAGAAAATAAAGGAACCACGAGGGGTCTAAACAAAACTAGTAAACAGAAATGAAGGTAAGAAGCAACACAATACTAAAGGCAGGGAAGAACTCAGGAAAGCTACAATTCTTAACAGGGAAACTAAACCACAAGGAATCAGTACACCAGCATAGGGTAACAGGCAAGGTTAAAGTGAAGGAATAAACAACACCATTCCACTGTACTAAGCACTTGTAACATTTACATAGCTTACACATTTAGTTTGTTTGCAATTCTTTGCCAAGCCAGCTCTCTGGCTTTATTTAAGGCCACAATATTGCCTTTTTTATTTTGTATTCTTCATACAGCTCCATCAGCAGTGTTTGTTCTGTGGCGGAAAAAAAATGCCGCTCTTGTTTTACACGCTTTCCGACTCATTTGATTTATCTATTGCTCATCCATTAATTTCGGTTTCTTAAATATCTTGGGTGTGCGCATTAAGTGAGACTATGCAAGAGTGTCTTGTATGAGCCTTGAATAGTTAAAGCTGAACTGCGTTAGTGGAACGACATGAGGCTAAGTTTAGAGGTGGCATTAGTTTGAGTCTGACTTTTTCGGGAAAGTCTGGCTTTCTTTAGCTACTTTCATGAAGCTTCCAGAAGAACTGAAGCTGTGCTGCTAATTGTTTTGAAAAGTACTAGGCTAGTGCAGGGTTTCCCAACCCAGTCCTTGGTGGGTGGGGGATGGGGGGTTCAGGACAAATATATCATCCGTAAGGCTGTGCGAACAGTTTGAATACCACTGTAATATATTAAGGATCATCATAGCTGTATCACTAACACACCAGGATTACAATAACCAGTTACATTTTATAGTTGATACAAATTGTCATCATATAATATTTTATCTACTTTGTATAACTGGCTCCATCTCAAACTATCACAGTTATTACTCAACACAACCTCAACAATCTTTTTATTGTCCAAATAAGCAAGTACTATATTTGTGGAAACAAGTCAAAAAACATATTCTAAGCGACAATACTTTGTTAATATCTTTGTTACTCATAATAAGCGGAACTGGCAACACTGAACCCAGTACAATTTTACTGTATAATCCCTAAATGAAGCCCCAAATGTTGTTAATATTATTGCAAATGTTATTGACGTTTGTCAATACTATACATGTCTTGATGGAGAACTTCTGCACAAAATAATAAATAAATAAACTAGAAACGGAAATTCCTGAGGTAATTTTGAAATGGGCCTATTCGGCTAAGATGTCGGTAGCTGGTTGCTATGGTGTTGGTAGGTGGTTACTAAGGGGTCGAAAAGCATTGCTGGGGTGTTAGTAGGTGTTTGCTTGGGTGTTGGATGGTGTGGTTAGGTTGTTGGTCGCTGGTTGCTATGCATTTCTAGGTGGTTGCTATGGTGTTGCTATGCAATTCTAGGTGGTTGCTAGGGTGTCTGAAGTCACTGCTAGGGTATCGGTAACTTGTTGGTAGGTCATTGCTAGGTCTTGCTGGGAGGCTGCTAGGGTGTTGCTATGTAATTTTGGGTGGTTGCTAGGGTGTTGCTAGGCGTTACTAGGTGGTTGCTAGGGTGTTGCTACGTGTTGGGTGATGAGGCCTG
>JAODKF010000147.1:22906583-22932446 GCA_026779585.1 Mormyrus proboscirostris
AGCTTTATTTGTGCATAGCAACATCTGGTTATTAACTGTACTACGCACAGTTCAGGAGTAGTAATTCACCTGTTATAGCTTACTCATGATATTTACCTATTTTGTCATTCATTTACTGAAACTCAAATAAGATGATGCACCAAATATTAATCAACCATCTGTTTTTTGTATTCCCAAATAGCCAATCATTGGCTTCTTGGTTAAATTTAAAGTGGCAAGTGCTCTTACTGAAAATCTGCCAAGACAGGACTAACAACATAAAATATAACACAAACCAAATGACCATGAAACAACAGCTGTTGGGTTCAAGTCACAAAATTAAGAGGGCGTGTTTAGAAGGCAGCAAAGATGATAAGGATAATAGTAAGACAAAACTGCATTAGGTAGTTTTTTATACAGTGAGAACTACTTTTACAAAACACAATCTGGGAGCTCCTGAGCTGTGTGTGTTGGAGGGGGGTGTTGTTTTTGCTGACCCGTTCTCCTCCAAACATTTGCTAATGTTGAATCCATCAGATGAGACTGCTGGGGGAAACTAAGAAACTTACAAGCTAAGAACATTTATTGGAATAAAGCATAAATCCGAAAGACCGATGCCATGGGAGGTGCAAAAAGTCCAGTAATAGGACGGAAAGTATAGCAGAACATTTAATTCCATCTCAAAATCAGGAAATTGTTTCAATTAATTAAATTTAAGGTTCAAACCCCATGAATCCATTTGTAATCCATTTGTATTCCCACTACTAGAGTTCCTGACAGGCAGTGAATGGGATGTATGGGATGACGTGATGTTTAGTCAGTAACTTTTTATTTACATGAAAAACAATTGAAAAAACATATAATGCTCATTAATTATATATACTCCAAATTTATACCTGAACTGAATACTAATACCTTAAATTATCACAATACTTCTAATGGCTGTGGCTTCACTGAATAGAGCCAAACTGTAAACTGTAAAAAAAATCTTCCACAAGGAAATAAACACAAGATTACTTTGTACTCTTTACAAAATGCGTTAATCTTTTTTACTGCTACAAAAAAATCCAACTTTTTAAAAACCAGAACTGAATGTCAGGACAAATATATATTTGCCCATATCAAATCACAATATTTATGATTGTGTATTTGCTACAATGGTACATTTATGATACATAAATTAAAATGGCAATATAAGCATATGTCGACTAGATTCCTCTTGTTATGATATATTAATTAGGACCATTTGCTATATTTCAGGTCAGTAAGTTGATTTACTTCATCTGCTCCCCCCCCCCCAATGTTCTCATTACTGCTTTTTAAAGCACCATTTCGACAACCGACGATCTAAGCTCACAGAGCACATTACCTTTACTTTGTGGAGGCAGACATCTCTGGATCTGTTATTCAGGGAAGTACTGTAATAGACTACAGTTCCGGGGAGAAGATGTGCCACTCTGGTGGTACCGATATAATGGTGGTGGGGAGGATTTATGTCACAGTAAGGTTGCACAGCCACGTTACTTTAGCTGAGGTAGTTGCAGGTAAACAGCAGATGCCCAGTCTTCCTCCTGTCTCCTGGTCTTTCACTATGTCACCTCCCCCACAGCACACAAATCCCACATGACCCCCCCCATCCAGAGTACAACGGTGGCAGTCAGTATCACCGGCCAGGGCACAGAAGTGGCCTGATGCAGCGGCCTTGGAAGAGCACCAGGTCAGCAGGGCAGTGGCAGCCGGCCACACAGGGCTTGTTGCAGGGCCCGATCTCATTCCAGTTATCACATGTCTTGGCACAGCCAGGACCGCAAGTGTCATAAACAGCACCATGTTTGCATTGGGTGGCTGAAGGGATTAGAAGAAAAAAGCAAAAGGCAAAAACATTATTGTATTAAACTGAATCATTTAATGTGATGAAGCTTCATTCCCAGCCCAGCTCTGCATATAGATTGTGCTGTTAGAGAAACAGTGTATTCAAGCTATTCATCTTCACAAGCTGCAGGAATGAGTACAACTGGAATGTTTATGCATATAAATATGTAGAAAATGCAAGCTTTTATTTGGTTATTTTCATTACTGCAACAATACAGTTCCCTGTTTGAATTAATTAGGACACATCTGTCATTCAGTTACTTAAAGTGTGCGAACTATGAAGTAAAATACTTTTAAAAATAGCATCTACGCAATAGACACAGACAGAGAAGTTTTGTGAGTGTGAAACAGCTCTCATATGACATCCAGTGTCCTTATCATCTCCAGAAAAAAACTGTCTCCCTATTCTATGATCATTGTTTTACAATATAAAATGAAACAGTTGTTTTATGCCCTTACCCATGCAGTTCTGCTCAGGCCTCCAGAGCACTGGTGTGCCCTCTCTCTGGCAGGCACGGCTGTAGGCTATGAAGGATTCACAGTAGCATTTCTTGTGCACGGGACACTCACACATGTCTGTGACACAGGACCTTAGAAGCAAAATAAGATGGTGCTAAGAATACAGTGCATTTCTGCCAACAAATAGGCTCCAGAATGACCATGTATGGAGTGTATCTGGGAGCTTAATTGTGAAACTTCCATTCATCAACTTTCTATAGCTGTCCACCCAACATTAGTGTTAGCCTTAGTTAGGGCACATGGCAGGAGATACACTGCATGCTTCTGGGAGTATTGACAGAAATTTTTTAGGATGACGTGACAGACCAAAGGAATCCTTTGAAGGAGATGACATCAAGTGCTGTAGTCCATTTATTTCAAACAGCCACCAGGCTTGTGGCGGAGGGGAAATTTTCATTAACCTCTGCCCACTCCACCTGGATCAGGTGACTTCATTTTTTATTGTATTCATGGTGTACTTTACTTGGGTGATGTATCATCATTGTTTTAATCTGAATGTTATGTCATTATTCCATACAGTTACAGCGCCATCCATGGGGTGAATTTCTTCATTACCATGATTTAGTCAAAAGTATGTTAAATGGGAAGGGACTGACCACAGTCTGTCCAGAGCAACCATTCACAAAATGTCTTCTTTCACACATACCTGTAGAACGGCAGGAAGTCTACCATAGGGTGACACTTCTCAAACTCCCAGGACTTGAGCTTCTGGCATTCACGGTGGGCACGGAGCTTGACCTTGACCAAACCAGGGCACAAGTGGAGGGTGGGCTTGTGTGGAGGTTGATTACAGATCTCATTGCTTTCTACCCGCCAGCTCTCAGCAAACTCATCCACGTCAAACTTGAAGTGACCATCACCGCCAATGACATCATCCTGCTTGTGCCCGTTGTAGTTTCCACAGAGACCGCAGAGGCTGTTCTTCAGGTGAGGTGCAGCCACCACCTCCACAAAGCTGTCCCCATCCCATGTTACCTCCAATCCTTCTCCAGGAAGGAAAGAGATACAGCCATATTTATCTGACCTCAATGTACGGGATAAAACAGCTACAAATGTGTGTAAAACAAGGCAAAACAAATCTAGATTATATTAACAAGTTTACTGTTTGTTTAATAACGGCAGAAACAGCCATAGATTTTACAAACTACATTAGCTTAAAGCACTATAGGAAATGGTTTGTGACAAGAATTGTCCCCTGAGACCCAGAGCGAAGGCCACCCCAGCACACCTGCACTGGTGCTGAGCTTAAGTAGGTAGCTGTCCAGGTTGATGTGTACTCCAGCTGCGCTGTACGGTAAGGCAACGCGGCTGCCATTCAGGCGTACAGTAAGGTGCTGCTGTAGACTTATGCTGAGACCCGCCATCTGTAGCTCCACAGACTTGGTCCAGGAGAAAGAGCGTGTGCGGCGGGCGTCGTTCCTCACCAGCACCTGGAAGGCAGCTGCTGGTGAGCAGTCCCTGGTCAGGACGTACTGGCATGTACCCTGGAAGTTAAAGGTGCGCCCATCGAATGTGTTGTAGTGGGGGTCCCCAAACACTGTGCACACGCCAGGTTCTGAGGATCAGGATGAAGGTCATTAATGTACAGTTATGCACATGCCATTACACACAGTACATATACAGACATACAGCTCAGGAATCATTACTATAAATGGATCATTTCATCAAAAAAGATTTGCAACTTGGTAATTCACCAGCAGAAGTCAAAAGTTTGATGGCTCACTGATTCTGTAAGAAATGTTTTTCCTTTTATAAATTCAGTTTATTAATTTCTGGCTTAAGAACAAATATCTACATATCATTTTCAATACAATAATGTCCTCTGATATGTATTTAAAATGAGCAGTAAAATTGAAATCAATTGTCTAATACTTGTAGGATCTCACACACACACACACACACACACACATAGGTTTGTAATTATCTTTGTGGGGACTTTCCATTCATTTCTATGGGAAAAACCCTAATCCCAACATGATGACCTTAACCTCTACCCAGCCCAAAACCTAACCACAAGCAACCAAAGAAACTATGAAACTTTTCCCATTTTGTCTTTTTTGACTGCATTGACAGATCTTTGTGGTGACCTGAAAAAATGAAGGCCAGCATTCCAAGTTTTATGGTTTAGGGATTTAGAAACCCAAAAATAACTACTATCTGAGCCTTGTTTTGAAGATCCAGCCTAGGGCAGGCTGATACCCCCTTATGGACAGGTCTGGGTGGATGCATACTTAGTGAAACAAAGAGTGCTGGTGTTTTAAGAATCCAACATGCATCCCCCCTCCTCACACACAGTACCTCGAAGAGAAGGACCTAGTCTATCTTCTTCACGTAAACTATATTAAACTATATATATATATATATATACACTTTGATTTAAAGTCCACTCTCTTCAGCATATGGTCATAAATTCATCAGACGTTGTGACAACCCTAGACCAGGGATCCAGTCAGATGTCCCAGATCACTGTCGAATTCCAAGTGATCACAACTCATCGACTTTAGACTTTAATCACACACCTGGGATTCCCTTCGGGGGTGGAGCAGAACAAGAAGACTGACGATCCATGCATGGAGACTAGCCATCAACCAAAGGGGAGAAGGAAAAGCTGCAAACTACAAAAAAAGCGCAAGGCGCAGAGAACTGCTCTGGACCTCATCCCAGCAGATCATCTCATCACCTCTCCACCAAACTTCCAGAGACTCCATTCGCAACCATGTAAACTCACTTTCATTCATTTGATAATATATCTTGTTCATCCATTTTATAATTTGGGCCTCACTTTCAAGATCAAGGACTGTATTTCCCTTTTAGGGTATCCATTTAAATTAAGCTACTGCCTTCCATTATTCCATCCAGCTCATTGATTTTATTCTGTTTTGTTCTGTTATTTTGTGTTTGTTTTATGTTAAGTGTAATGTCTGTTGTGTGTTAGTTGTAGTGTTAGAAATAAATGCATGCCTGTAATGCATCTTAAATCTCCATCTGAGTGATTGCCTGAATCACTTCACTGGTGCGAAATCGTTACTAAGCAGAGTTTTGCCACAGAGTTGCTACATACCTGGTGAGAGTTACGTTCACGGAACGAACATTCTAACCCAAGTTATGTAGTGATACTTTAATTAATAAGTTCCATTCATATCTTGGAACTAAATCTTCCAGTAACTGATTAATTGGAACTTCCATAAGACGAAATAAACCATTCAAGCATAATAATTAATAAATAATAATTAATTTCCCTACATATTGGTAGAGACAGAAATTATTGCTCTTTTTCCTCCATACACAATACTCCCCAAAACCTTCTTCCCAAATTGTATATGGTAGCTCATTTTCAGAGACATATTTAAAAAATGTCATTCTACATGATACATCCATCCATTCTCCATCACCACTAGGACAAGGTGGAATAATATCCAGAGCTAACTGAAACACCGCTGAATGTGACAGGCTATGTACACTGATCAGCCATAATGTTAAAACCACCTGTCTAACAAAGAGCTTTGACTTATTGAGGCAAGGACTCCACAAGACCTCTGAAGGTGTCCTGTGGTATCTAGGACCAAGACGCTAGCAGCAGATCCTTTAAGTTCTGTAAGTTGCAAGGTCCATGGATCGGACTTGTTTGTCTAGCACATCCTACAGATTGAGCCAGGAATAATGTTGCCATGAAGGGGTGTACTTGGTATGCAATAATCTTTTGGTAGGTGGTATCCATCAAAGTAAAATCCACATGAATGCCAGGACCCAAGGTTTCTCAGCAGAACATTGCCCAAAGCATCACACAGGCTCCGTTGGTTTGCCTTCTTCCCATAGTGCATCCTGGTGCCATCTCTTCTCCAGGTAAATGATGCACAAACACTTGGCCATCCACATGATGTAACAGAAAACATGACTTGTCAGACCAAACCACCTCTATGGTTCAGTTCTGACCGAGTCGTATAACCATAACAAATTGGCCTGTGTCAAAGTTGTTTAGGTCTTTACACTTACCCATTTTTCCTGCTTCCAAAACATCAACTTCAAGAACTGACTGTTCACATCTCAAATAAATAATGGAATCTCTACAGGTACCATTATAACGAGATAATCAATGTTATTCACTTCAACTGTCAGTGGTTTTAACATTAATGCTGACCAGTGTATTTTTCCACAAAGAATGTAATTTTTTTCAATTAACAAAAATTTTTGATTTTTGAAACAATCTCTTGATTGTTTGATTACCTCAAATTATTCCCACAGGGATACAATACTTTTACTATGCAAAATGTCAACAATGACACTTTAAGCCTAGCCGAAAAGGAATCTTAATCTTATACAAAGACAAATGGAGTCAATAAATCTGTTAAATTTTACTTCAAGACAGAAATAAGTGTTGGGGACAAATATTTCATACTAAACAACCCTGATGATCAACTGATAACATTAATTCTAGAATAATTGGACCATTTAATAACTGGGAAGCCATTTCTTTACAGAAAGCATCGTTGAGTGTCCAAATGCCCAAATAGTGTCAGACAGTTGTGTTCTTATGGTGATCTGCTTGGTGATAACATTCCCATCACTTCTGTTTGGAGCTGGCATTAGGGACTCCTATTACATTATCAGTAATCTTGCTTGGTTACAGCTTTAACCAAGAAATTCATCTACAAACACACAAATAATCCAGTGTCAGCCACAGTAACTGTGTGCACTCTTATTTAAAAGAGGGTGCAGGGAGGTGGTGACAGGAAGTAAAAAGAATAGGAACAAGATCTATAACTTACTCACTTTCAGTACAAACGGGGCAGCAACCAGTCCTGTTGAGTACTTTATTCTGTGAAAGACAGGCAGAGTGCCAGAACATTAAAGGCTGAGAGACAAGCTCTGCCTCTGAAATAAGAGACAGCTGGCAGAAACGGGAGCTTGTGTCAATCTTTCCATGGAAGGGCACATCAGAGGACTATGCCCCACCCCCCCATCCCTGCCAGTGCCCCCAGGCAAGTTGCACCCCCAACTGCACATATATACATTTCATTCTTTCAAGTCTTCAGAGAGACACAGAGCTGACTTTTCACTTGCTAAATATAGAGTACAATTGGGCCGTGTTCAAGCAACCACTCTGACATTAAATCGTGTAAATGTCCAAATCAGAGGCTTGGTTGGTGGCGATGGGCCAGTGGGTAAATGATGCATTGGCCCCCAGGAGACATGCACCACAACTCTTCGTTTTCACAAAGCATAATTACACCTTGGAAAGGGGGTGTTAAACTCATTCAATATGTAGTCTGGCAGTCGCAAGTTTCTCATGGCAGGAAACTCTTACGTTTTTTTGAACTGATGAAGAATAAAAGAGTCAGAAGTTATTATTAACCCTTAGACTTCATGATGATGTAATGAGGTTAAACCCTCCAGTAGTACAGCTTGTAAAAACTATTAACTACATTCTGATTATGATAACCACCACACAGCAGAGATGTATGCTATAGTTTACCAATACATACCAATCACTCTGTGTGTCCAAAAGTATCTTGTAATAGTACTGTTGCTCTTAAAGTAGGTGTTTGCCATCTATTAGTGTGACTGATAATAGCATGTTTCAAAGGAAAGTGCACTATTTATTGAATTACAGCTTTCTGACAGATGCAATACACATTTAGATGCACATTGCTAAACATGAAATTTAGAGCTGAATATTAGATAGTTCTTCCCTCAAGCCTTATATTTAGCTTGCTATATTTAATTCTACATTGCACTTTCCTACTCAGTGAACAGACTACCAACACGACAACAAGCCTGTATACGGTTCTGGAGAATCAGTAAACAGATTGTCAACATGACAACAAGCCTGTATACGGTTCTGGAGAGTCAGTAAACAGACTGTCAACATGACAACAAGTCTGTATGTGGTTGTGGAGAGTCAGTAAACAGACTGTCAACATAACAACAAGCCTGTATGCGGTTCTGGAGAGTCAGTAAACAGACTGTCAACATGACAACAAGCCTGTATACGGTTCTTGAGAGTCAGTAAACAGACTGTCAACATGACAACAAGCCTGTATACGGTTCTGGAGAGTCAGTAAACAGACTGTCAACATGACAACAAGCCTGTATGCAGTTGTGGAGAGTCATTAACAGACTGTCAACATGACAACAAGCCTGTATGTGGTTCTGGAGAGTCAGTAAACAGACTGTCAACAAACCTGTATGCGGTTCTTTGTGGTTTGTGGTTTAATGTGTTGACACATTTGCTGCCATCATTCCAAGCCACCATAAAATGCATCATGGAATGATAATTCCTCTCTTGTTATCATCTCATTTTGAAATGTTTTATATGCTCTATATTTTTATTTATTTCATTTATGTATTATGCACCGTATATTTATTTTTATGTTGCCTTAGTAATCACACCATTGCAGTACCTGAGCATAGGAATGGCCCTATGGGAGAAAATGAGCCCTTCAGAGGGGACACTCACCGAGGGACAGCTTGTGATCGGCACACATTGTTTTGTGTGACACTCTATGGTCCCTTTAACGCATGCACACAGTGTGCAGTTCACTGATGACCACCGGTCCCCATCCTTAAGAAGATAAATAAAGCATTAATCTCTCCATTGCTTTATCATCATATTTCTTCTGTAACATATACAACATGCTTAGCTCCACTTTCACATGATTAGAGCCAAGATTTATTTTGTTTCATTGAAATATTTCTCACAAAAAATACCCTATATATTATGTCTGGGTGTGATGTTTATTTACAATTAAGTTTTTTAAATTAGGAATTCCACCAAAAAATGAAACTTATTTCTTTAGAATTCAACTCTCCCTATGGGTTTCACACTGAAATACCCAGTCAGGATCACAATGACAGACCGATCCATTCAATGTTTTAATAATACTTGAAATACATCATTTTAGTTTGTCTTATAGTCAGCCAGCACAATAACATGGCCATGTTCTCATAAGTATGAGTGATTTTTTATTTCCATAAAAGAGAAATATTATTCCATAAATCATACACCAGGAGGATCACAGTATCTGCATGTTATTATTGTATCACATGGATAAAAAGAGTATAACTTGGCATTCTACTGTTTAAACACTTGCCAACTACTCTCTTGGCAGGGTGTAAATTACGTTTTGTACCAACTTGCTCTGAGGCACTGTGGAAGTGAATATACGTATAATCTGCCATTTGATAGTGGTCATGCACTCATGTTCAGCCTACCAGATAAGACTAGGTGTTCTCACCCTGTAGACTTTGTTCCTGACACGGCAGTATATGATATCCTCCACCTTCATGTATGACAGACACTCATCACAACAGTGATCTGAACTTCTCTGGCAGCTTCCAGGCTTAGAGCATCTCTTCCTGCATACTATCGTAGAATCCTAAGAAAGAGAATGGCACTCTGAATGTATCTGTGTGTAAAATACATTAGAACTGGCTCTTTTCAGGGTGTGCTAGTGTTTTTACTCGCTTGCATTATTGTAAGTTCAAAATGATAGTGTACTGCTAGCAGAATTTTTTAAATAGCACTGATGTTTAATGTAACATACAAGGTAAAATGCTCAATAAAGATGAGCAAAAAATCCAAAAGAGCAGTTAAATTCATATATGCACATCCTGATTATAATCAAGACTAACCTTGCAGGTACAGGAGGTGCAGTTATCATATTTAAAGGAGGTGCCATTTTCATAGACCTCACTGTGGAACAAGCAGCTCCCCAACGAAAGATCAAATACTTTTCTCTGGCCTGCAGTGAAAAGAAGGTCTCTGTGTGATCAGAACGCTTTGGTAGGATTGTGAACAATATCAGAAACACAGGTTCAGCATATGAGAGAATGAGACAGCAGGACTGAGAGTTACCTAAGCATTTAGGGCAGCACTTTCCAGGTGGGGTGTGACTGAGGTAGGCAGGGCAGGATAGTACTGGACACACCTCCCTCCTGCACATTGTTCTTCCACCCTGACAAGAAACATTCAAAGCTACATGAACTGCACAGAACCCAAGTAGGCCTTTTGCAAGTGCAAATGTGATGACCTGCATCTAGCAGTCCAAATATTAGTCAGCATACTATTAAATGCAGAGGTAAGGAGTACAAATAATGGATAAGAATCTTTCTTGAAATCCCCTTCAATTAAAGTGTTACCATCTGTATTGTCACTGGCATATACACAGGAACTGAACACATACATTTTTTTGTATTTGGCTTTCCATTATTTTTAGTTTTAGTATTTGGTTGCATTTATAGCCATTCGGGGCTTGCACATCCATTGTTGACTGGAATCCTGTATTGATGGTATCCTGCATATTTGGGGAATTTTACCAGCCTCTGTGTGTCTTATCATGAGTATAGGAACTTCAACACTTCGAAATCGGAAGCTGACGTCAATTGGGTACACAAGAGCACAAGAATAGTGAAGAATGCATATCGATAAACACCCATCATTATTTACTCTGTGTGGAAAACAATGAATCAGCAGTCTGGATTTAATAATGATTTTTAGAATGCTGTGTATCATTTAAAATGGTTCTAGGGACTGGATCTTTTGGTGTGACTTAACATTAACACAACATACACTATTATGACTAATATTTACAGTACTGCGCGCAAGTCGTAGGATGTCAAAGGAATGTTTAAATCTATTTAACTGGGTAGTAAGTGCACATTTGTTCAATTTAATATCAGAACATATGCAAATTAGGAGTAACATGATACAAACTAGTAAAAATTTCTTCTGATCTCCAAAAAGTTACTGATATCTTGTTGGATGGCGAGATGCACATTGCTTCAGTTCCCAAACCTCCTCAGGGGCACCTCAACCAGTCCTTGCATGTATTAAATTTCACCACCAGCTCAATAATTAACTTAATTAGTTAAAAAATATATTCAATATAATTCAATATAATATCTATCTATCTATCTATCTATCTATCTATCTGTCTAAACTGCCTTAGAAACATAGGCTAGAAAGTTGAATTTAATGGCAAATCATAAATCTCTCTGTTATTATACTTTATGTGTAACCTAAGCCTACCTCCCCAACAAAGGTGATAATCACTGGTTAGTCACTGTCAGATACTGAGACGGGGTTACTTGTCTGATATCGATTACCTATAATATCATCATATTGCAGAAACCTAATACCACAATTTTATTTCTACAATTTCTAACATTACAGCTCCTGTATCTTTTATACCATTTCATTAGAGTGGTATACGAATTGTAAACATGGATAGAACTAAACTAAATAAAGAATGCAAAAATTGAAGGCTAACCTTAACCTCAGGGGTGGAGAAAAGGCACAGGCTATCCTAGGTTACAGCCCAGAGTCACGGCAAAACAGGGAAGAGATGGACTTCTTAAATCAGGGCAGATCCACCGGACTGATGCTCTCCTCCCCGACATGCATCGGTTTTATCAAATTGCATACATGCCTCATTACTTGGAATAAAGTCTTTCAAAAAACTCTATGCAAAGAATACTTCCATAGAAGAGATTGTAGAAATTGCAGAATGTTGCTGCTGGTGACAGTTTTATCATACTTTATGTTTAGTTTTTAGATGTTTTATTGGATTACTTGTGTTATATGAACTTCTTTCGCATCTCTTCTTGATATGTTAACAAAGCACAGCATGCTTTGGATTTCATTGTTCATTCTGAAGTGCTTCCACACTGCAGACAACTTGTGGTCCCCTTTATTTTGCTCAATAAATATATCACTGATACATCATCATATGATATTGGTGATAGGAATCAGTGCATTGTCACAAGAATGAGTACGGGTACATGAGCACTGTATTGGACCAGACTGATGCACCTCTATTCAAAACACTGCAAATATCACCTCAAGCAGAGGTCTGATAAAATGTGTTATCTCAAAATGTGTGTTTTTTTGTAGCAGGTTTGCTGATTATGTTTGTTCAATATGCTTATATTTTTGTTTGAAAATGCAAATTGAAGGAGAGAAATGCAGTGCAAAGGCTAACTGAAGGAAAGATCAGAAAAAGCTCCAGAGACCGACGGGCCAGAAAAGCAACTGTTTATAAGTAAAGCAAAGAGCTCTCACAGTGCAGGAGCAGGTGATGCAGGGCTGTCCCTCGGGGTGGAATTCCTCCTGCTCTTTATATAAGTGGCCTTCAAAGATGCAGCCTGGAAAGGTAATGGAGGAATTACGGCAGGATCCACCATTCTCCTTGCTCAGATCGACTGACCTGTTCCCACCCAAACTCCAGGAACAGACTTATCCTATGGTCAACTTAGCAAAGAAATAGATTTTTCCTCCATTAACCCAAACAAGTCCAAACAAACCCAGCCAGTCTTATTCCTGCTTTCTGTCCATGACCAAATAATGAACCAGCTGCTGAGGTAATCATGTAAGTCCACCCGTCGTCAGAGTGCTTATTCAGTACAGGTTCACTGATAGCCTGCAGCTGAAGGCACACAAAATAGGACGCCAGGGCATCTCAGGGGACACATACGCTACAAACAATTAAGAGTCACCAGTTCACCTAACTGCATATCCATGGTCTGCAGGAGGAAACTGGACTCCTGCCCAAACATGCAATCTCCACAAATATAAAGGAGAGTCTTGATTTTAGCTCCCAAACTTGGAGATGCAAGGCAACATCGCTACCCACTGCAGTTAATTCATAAAACATGCTTTATGTAATAAAGTATTAATAAAATAATATGAAATCACATTTAACTACCACCAAAATGAAGAATGACTGCATTGAAATTAAACCTTGCAGTAAAAGATGACATTATATAGTGCTGCTAAAGTATTTACATGAATGTTGGACACTGGAATGTTTTAAAAAGGGGTGGCATTCAGCAACAATCAAACTTACCAGGACAAGTAGGGCAGCATTTCTTGGGGTGAATTTTGGGGTTCTTACAGTGAACAATACATCGCACCTCGGCTTCTGTGATGACACCTTCCTGAGACCCAAGGGCACATAAAATATAATTTGCACTTAATGTTAAGTCAAGGTTAACTTACTGGACCCAAGATGCATATCGCTTCTGTATTATTAGGACTTTTCTATTGACATCGACTACACAGGAAAAAATGGACTGTACTGGAATGCATTCCAGTCCTCACATTAAGCTTTATTAAGATTTTACTTAGCCAAGAAAGCATGAAACTTACCAAAATAAAGTTGGTGCCATAACTGCAAGAAATGTCTGTTACATGCCACATCACTATATCGATGAAAAATTTTATCAGAGGTGGATATTTCAGGCCCAGAAAGGTAAAAAGATTTTGTTTCAACCAACCAGTTTAAAGAGTATAAAGAGTCACAGAGTACTCAACTGGTTGTTTCAGGCAAAATCTTGGTTTGATTTCTACTTTCTGACCTCTGAATATAATGCCAACTTTGGCAACAAAATACAAAAATTCCAGCCTCTTATTTTTTCACATCTTTTCAATTGCTGCAGGCGGCTAAGATGCCAGGTTTGAACACCTTGAATTACAGCAGGCATTTGGATAATTTTGCATTGAATGGAGTTTACTAATTGCACTGATGTTCCAAAACTCATAATCGACAGGGTCTCCAGTATACTACAAGCAGCATAAGATAGACATCACTTAACAGTAAGCATTTTATCCTGAATCATAAGACCAAAAATAAACTGTACGGTGTTACAAGCTACTGTAATGTCCTTCATCTAATAGTGCAAATATTATATAATAAATACACCAAATTATGTTCTAGCTTCAATATAAAAAAAACTTGTGATAAACCTCCTATGACACTCTTTCAGGTTAAAACAATTTAATCCAGATTGTGTGATTGATCTGCCCACTCAACCACCTCCTTGTCAGCACAATCTACACAGGGGGACCATCCCTCACAGAAAATTCTGCTGGGCAGCACTGGAACATAAGAACATAAGAAATTTACAAAGGAGAGGAGGCCATTTGGGGAGAACTTAACTAATAGCTCAGAATTGTTAAAATCTTATCTAGCTCTGATTTAAAGGACCCCAGTGTTTTAACTTGTGCTACACTAACAAGAAGACTATTCCATACTCTAACTACACGCTGTGTAAAGAAGTGCTTTCTCAAATCCAGTTTAAAATGTTACCCCGCTAATTTCCACTTATGGCCATGAGTTCTAGTATTTAAACTAATATTGAAGTAGCCATGTAGCTGAACACCATCCAGACCTGTTAGAATCTTATACACCTGGATCATGTCCCCCCTTAGTCTCCTTTGCTCGAGGCTAAACAGATTCAGCTCAGCTCTTCTCTCTTCATAAGACATTCCTCTAAGACCAGGAATCATTCTTGTAGCCCTACATTGCACCCTTTCCAAGGCAGCAATGTCCTTTTTAAGGTATGGTGACGAAACCTGCACACAACATTCTAGGTGGGGTTTTACCAAGGAATTGTATAATCATAGCATCACTTCTCTTGACTTAAACTCCACACACTTAGAGATATAACCCAACATCCTATTGGTCTTTTTAATTGCTTCCCCACTCTAATGAGAGTGGGACATGGAAGCATCAACATACACACTGAGATCTTTCTCATAATCAGCTACCTTTATTTCAGTGGAACCCATAAAATATCTATACTTTATATTTCTGCTCCCTGCATTGATTACCTTACATTTATCTACGTTAAATTTCATCTGTCAGGTATCACCCTACTTGCTAATTAAATCAAGATCCCATTGTAGCCTCTGTGCTGCTAGTTCAGTATCTGTTACACCACCCACCTTGGTGTAGTCTGCAAATTTAACCAGTTTACTGTATGTACTGTATTGGTGTCAATATCATTAATGTAAATTAGGAACAAGAGTGGTCCTAAAATTGAACCCTGCGATACCCCACTATGAACACAGGTTCACTTTGACATTGTACCTCTAATAACTACTCACTGCTTCCTGTCTGTTAACCAGTTTTCGATCCAAGCTGCTACAGTCCCTAAAATCCCTGCAGCTTTGAGCTTAAGCAAGAGCCGTTTATGGGGGACAATATCAAAAGCCTTCTGGAAATCTAAGTAGATCACATTGTAGGCCTTTCTGTGATCAATTTCTCTTGTAGCTTCCTCAAAGAACTCCAGTAGATTAGTTAAACAGGATCTAAATCCATTTCCTAAATCCATGTTTGCTATCCTCAGAATGTTATTTGAACAGCAGACTATGGCTTTATGTCGCTGATGTAATTTGGACCTTAGGGAAAAATAATTGAGTACCCCTGGGTTAGTATGACTATGGCGTGGGGAATTAAATGTGGTGTGGGAAAAATACATTTCTCTTTTACAACGGAACAGGTTGGGATGGGACTGACACAACTCAAGTACATAAATATATAAATATATAAAGTATTTATATCCTGCACATTGATGACTACAGAGGCAATTCTAACAGAATAAATCCTCTGCGGGTGCATAGCATCATTCCAGCTTCACATCTGACTTAAACAGATTATCCAAAAAGGCAGACTGTGAAACTTCATATATGGTAACTTTTCCTTGTGCTAGTCATTGGTAACTGACTATTGAGGTTTTTCAGCAGAATCAGGCAGCAGACATTCAGGAGTCCATTTTCTACGTCTGCATTTGAAACTGTTCTCTTCTTTCTTCATCAAAGTTCAGTTTTGGCTTTTCTTCAACACTTATTCCCTGTTATTAAAAAAACTGGGATACATTGCAATAGAAGTGAGGAGGTCAAGGGTGCTGTGCTTGGTCCACACACTGTCTGGGATATCACATCTGCAAAAGCCCCTCCCTTCATATAGGGGAAAGAGAATAAAAATCTTTCTTGCCAGACGTTACTTGAATCATAAATTATAAACTTTAGAGTCTGCAGAGATGTAAAGCGGCACATTTCCACCACAAGAAATGCCAAGGGCCAGAGGGGGGTTGTTGATGCTAAAATTTGCCGAGTGGGGTGGAGTGGGGGTGGGGGTTGGCATGTACATATTGTGCTGTGGAAGCTAAATAATACATATATCTATTTCATAACAGTCATGTGTTGTGTCGTGCAAGACGAAGTACCTGACAGCGGGTTTGGTTGCAAAACTAAGGGGGGGGTTATTGACTCAAATGAACAAAGACTGGAAATAAACTTGATCTCAAGGGATCTAAATAGGAGGACTGGAGGAAGCAGAGCACAGGCGACACAAGGGTACAACATCAATGACTGGACGGGGGATATCAGGACTGGGAAGCATTTATATATGAAATTGATGTGGGAGCAACCAAGATTCAAGAGGTAACTGGCCTGATTAATGCAAGGGCAGGAACAAGAGGCAAGACAAACGAGCAAAAGGTGTGGCATGTTCGGGCCACGCCCAGAAGGTGTGGCGTGTTCGGGCCACGCCAGGAAGGAGACGGTGGGTATGGCAGGCAAGACATGATATCATGCACATTGATGCACTTTGCGGATCTTCATTTTTACAGCAAAATTAATTTTTCAGTGAAACTCAAGTAACATCACATCTTCGCTAGGCCATCTACTTTTACACCAAGATTGACACATTGTAAAGACAGTATACTGTTAACAACTTCCCTATTGTCTGATTATTGGATGAGGCACTAAACTAAAGGCAAATTACTGATTTTCACACAACTTAACAATTATTGAATTATAGGGTAATAATAATATATTGAGGAGTAGACATGTTGCTGGCCACCTGCTGAGTACTTGGGCTGTAAGCAAATGGATGAATCATAATCATAATAGAGCATGAGGTTGTAGTAATTGCAGGAAAAAGATTCATTTGAGCACATCAGTGGAAAATGAAGTATATCTAGATCTCTTTCCAGCAAATGACTACAATAAATCAACTGCATATCCTCCTTCTCTTCTCATTTTCTCACTTTCTATTCTCCTCCCCCTCATGTCCTCTTTTTTCAGCCCCCACAGCAATGAAAAACACCAAACCTCTGAGCCCCACGAGTTCAGTTCTAACTCAGTGTGACTAATTTTTCCTATTCTGGTATTTAAAAATCTCTGCTTTCACCCCCCTCCCACCATAAAACTTCTGAAATACCATGGCATGCCATATTACCAAAGCCTAGTTATGTTCATCGATACATTTCAGTAAAACATATTTATTTTGTCCTATGAAGCAAAACAGGGTACAGTATATGAATTTAATCATTGTTCCTTTTCAGAATTATTTAGTATATGTTAAAAATCAGTGTAAATATTACTGCCGCTGTTTTTGCATGAACACTACATGCACTGTCTGACCTGAAACAAATAACAAACAAATAAATACAAACTGGTCACCAAAAGACACCAATCTTCTGCTGTATGGAAATACTTTGGATTCCACAGAGATAACATTGAGCAAAAGTTAGTGGTTTGACTTAACGGTAACACCGCCAACTGATTCGACAGACTCTGTTAGGTAGATAAGAAGTTCCATTTTGGCTCTTGTTGACAAATTTTTGACTGCTTTTTTGCTTTACAAATATTGCATGTTTATCGCAAAAAAATCACATTCTGATATTTGATTTTTTTCCAATTTCAGCAGCCTTATGACTGAACATAAGTAAAAGTAAACCTAGTGAAAGTGAACATGTACCTAGTAAAAGCTAATGCAACATACCTGGCAGCGGCGGGTGACACAGGGCTTGGTGGAGGTGGTCCATGTCTCAGAGCTGTTATAAGACTGGTGCTCCAAGTGGCAGCCTGTGGAAGAGAAAATGTAAGGGAATCAATGTGTACACTACTCTATTAATTAGGTGAAATCAACAATCCTCCCACTTAACGAAGACCAGACTAATACGGAAATTACCATTTTTCCTCAAAATGATCAGCTCTAGTCTAAATTAATTTCAATAAATGACAAAACTAATAGAATAATGAGAAAATAAAAATATTTCAATTTTTACATTTATTTAGCAGATGCTTTTATCTGATGTGACACACAAGTGAAGAAAAGAAAACATCTGCTTTATCTCTTTAACACACATATTACTCTGACTATTACTCACATGTACAACCCACACAAATACACCATTCCTCATTACCCTTAAATATAATTGTGTGTGGTAATAATATATTCAGTTTATATTTAGTTAAGGGTTATGTTCAGCTGTTATGCTGACACCTGCTTGGCAACACTAGGTAGTGCACCAGTGGTCTTGTCCTAACCAGCCTAACTCACCACAAGGACACAAAGATCAAGGCACATTTCTGAATGCATTTATGATTCTTTACATCATGTTCTGGCATGACATGTTTTGACCACTTACACTACTCTACAGCTACTAGCGCAATGCATTAGTAACAAAATACCAGAGGCACACTTGTGTCTGAAGCAGCTAACCATAAGAATCCATTATATATATGATACAGCAGGAATATCATGACCTGGCTTTCAATGAATATATATCTTGTGAGAAATAGCTCTTTCAAAATAAAATATATGTACAATATATTTGATCAACCATCAGCAAAAATAAATTAACCTTCAATTGAAAAAACATAGAATACTTATTACTTTATTTTGCATTCTAATAAAGTACACCTTTAAATTACTGCAGCAAGTTCCACACCAAAAGGCCTAGGTCAACTGAGACTGAATATTGCAAATATACTGGGAAACCAAAATGTTTAACATTTCCTTATTTAGGAGATGCTTTATTCAAAGCAACATACAGTTGAGGAAGCAGGGTCAGTCAGTCCCTGGAGCAATCAAGGTTAAGTGCCTTGCTTAAGGCCCAATAGTGACACTACTTTACTGACGAAAGTATTTGAACTTCCACCATTATGATCAAGGACTCAGCTTCCTAACCCATTGAGCTACACACCAACTCCAATCAGCCATTATCATGAAAATCAGTGTGATAATTAAAGGGGAGCTATAAAAAATTGGCCAACAAAAACTGAATTACACTCTTCCTACATGAATTGTTTAATAATGCATCATTGCAGCACCTTATAAAAACAAACTGAAACTCCTCTATTAAGACAGCACTGAGAAAACTTGAATAAACAGGATAAGTAAAAGTAGCAGCCATACCTTTGCACTGCTCACAGCAGGCTCCCGTCTGCTTTACCACCAAGGCACAGTCATCAGACACTGCTGGACACTTCTCCTGCTTACAGTTTGCCTTCTTGTCCTTAAGGGGAAAGGAGAAATTTTTCTTAAACTTGCCTCCTACAGACTTAACAATTGTGTTTATTTATACATCCTCTTGACACACATTGGGGAAACATTTCATCAGCAGGATGTACCAAAGGGAACCCCCCCCCCCCCTCCCGTTGTTGGAATTTACCGACTGCCCCACCCCCTGGAACTTACTGTGGGGGATTTCCCCCTCTGGACCTTGGCTTTGTGTCACTGTTGGAATTTGGACCTCAGGGAAAAATAATTGAGTAGCCTGGGTCTAGGGATTCTACTATAGCATTCAGCTTTTAAGCAGCAGCGCATCACAATGAGGGGCTTTGGTTTCCATTTCAAACTTTAAATAACGTAACACTTTCCCGACCATAAATTAAAAAACGGTGAAATAAACTTTCCAAGTACTTTCCATGTACTTTCCAAGGATTAATATGTATATTATACGCATATTATACAATACTGGAAAAATCTAAAAGAAAACAGTAGAATCTATGTATTACATTCATCAGTATGACAGGCAGACTGAACTAACCAGGTTCAGAGCCACATATGGGTGTAGCTAAGTAGCAATTCACAATTGTGAACACAGAACAAAATACAACATACGAAGCCAAGGCTGGAATAGGCCAGTCACTGGCAGGTTCATTCCTTGGAGATGCAGAACTCCAAGGAACATGCAAAATGAAAATAAACCCTGACTGAGTTCGCTTTACCCTCTGCCAAACACAGATAATAGTATCATCTTCCCTCATATGCAGCACTGCGATTTCAATGACAGGGTCAGACAGACAGGACAAATAGACAGGAGGGAATTGCCTTCTAGCAGGCTGAGCCATTGTCTCATTGATTTCATTTCATCAGGAGCTGCTGCTGGTAAATGAGGGAATTCATTAGTACATCATATCAGCAGACGGGGCTAATGCCTCTCTCCGCATCTCAAAGGGCCTAATGGCCTGTCATTCACTGCATTGTTGCAGGGCTTTCATTGTATCCATTTGACCCATCCTGTCTTCCGGGCCCGCAGTCCCTCGGGTGCCCAGAACACTCTGAAACATTACCCCACAATCATATTTCCCTATCCATGTCTAAAGAGAATCACAATTTTTATTACAACTGAATCACTCATTATTTAGCCCACACAAGCTTAAATTATAACTGAGATTGTGTATATCTAAATATTTACTTAAACCAACAGTATTCCATGGAATTCCATAATAAGGAGAATTTTTTTTTCACAAACATTGAATTTTAGAATTAAATTTAAGTAAAGTTCATAGTAAAGTTTAGAAAATGAAAGATACACTTTCATATTTTGGTCTATATCTTTAGTCTCTGTAGCTTTGAATTGTTGTTTTAATATACAAATAGATTTGGTTGAAATAAACTAGCACTATGGGTTAAGCCACAGTTAACAGAAATGCTGCGAATGATCCATTGATGGGCCAGTTGTCAGTTATACTTGAACACATCCCCTAGGTTTTAGGAGAGTTCATTAAGTCAAATGATATGCAGGCTTCAAACTTTCAGTAAGACGTTTTTCACCCACAAGCCAGGATCTTTTCCCCTGTTTTCATGCAGGGCCTATTTTGCATAACCATGCTTACTTGGATATTTTTTAAAAATGTACTTGACATATATCACAAAGTCAGCATTATTGCAGATTGGGCCTATCATAGTCTAGGTGGAGAGGCAGGCATTTTCCATGCAGAGTCTGAATGTCACCTCAACTTTGTTCTAGTCTTTGAATTCTTGGATTTTGAAAATGTTTCTCTTTAAAACTTTGCTAATATACTACATTTATTCATTGATAGAGATTTTCTTCTCCAAAATTGGGTAAGAGCAAGATGCTGTATAGTTATTTTTGCCAGCATTCAGAGAACATATGCAGAGAGAAACTGAGTTTCTCTAAAATCTAGCACTGCAAAAGCTGCTGTTACAGCGGCCTAATCTTGGTATACAGTCTGGAAATGCAACATATCTGCAAACGTGCTTCATTCAGCTACCTCCCATACTGAACACCATACGGGCTGGAGAAACACATCATCCACCCAGGTACCCCTGTGAAGACCAGCTGCAATGGACTGGTAGAAACTAGCATTACAGAATACAGTCTTCCTAGTTCTCCTTTCACTCTGACACATCATCTTCATGAAATGAGAAAACATGCTATGTTCAAGATCCCTGCCACTTAGATTTCTAAAACAATGTTCCCAGCCTCCAAGCATCCTTATAAATGCTCCCTAATGCCACAAGACTCCTATTTCCAGGGAATGCCTCGATTCCCCCAGGCCAGCAACTGGAAAGCCCCAAGGTTAGCAACAACCAGGTGACTGTCCACAGGCAAAATAAGAAAGCATATCACAGCACATAATGTGCAGGTAAAGTTAAAGAATATAAAATATTTACATATTACGAAATGCCACAATTAAACACTGAGATATAAAAGTGAGTGATGTTGTGCACTGTATTATTGAAGAATTGGTTTCTAATAGCTTTGAAAACTTAAGAACTTCATTAAGAACTTTTGTTAATGGAAGTATAGATTATGCTGGAGTTGATTTTACATTAAGATCAAAAGAACAGAACGTCAGCGTGGAAACTTTAATGCAACAACGTGAGCATTTAACAAGGACACGGGTAACTATAAGTGTGCTCTGATTTCTGTTCTATGTGGCCGCTTCAATGTTAAAAAAAGCAAGTCGTAACTAAAATGTGGCATTTTCAGCTTCTGGTTTTAGCTCCAGTTAGGTCATAGGCAAACGATAATGTTTTTGAATTGTGTTTGTCAGTAAAACATTGATGCCTAAGTAATGATAGATCTGAATATGCATTTAGTAAAGCCTTAAATGCTCTTTCAAGGTTTCTGTAAAAGTGACTTAAACTATGTTATGTAATTTTGACAGTTAATACAGCAACAGTAAGACTAGTACTTCAAAGAATCCATTGAAATCAGAAACCTCCTATTATCAAAATGCAGAGTCAGAGGTTGTGATGAGCTGACAAAAGGACGATTCATATGATTAATTTACATTTACCGCAAGTCTCACTTTGCTTTCATCTGTGTGTGTCTCATAGGAGGATTAGCTGGGATATGTGAAATGCAGTAGTGCTTGTTGATGGCAAATTTTCATAAATCTGAGGAATTTACATATGTATGTACATATAGAGACACACACGCATATGTGCACACACACGTGCACACATGTAGGGTAAACATATCCTTAAGGGGACCGCTCATTCATTTCAATGGGAAAAATGCTAACGCTAACTATGACAACCTTAACCCCCACCCTGCCCTAACCATAACCATAAGTAACCAAACAAAATACAAGAGTTTTTGCATTCTTAGTTTTTTCATAGCAGTCACCGATTTTTATAAAATAGTTTTCCCTTATGGGGACCAGGAAACCGGTCCCATAAGGGAAAAAAATGGATATTTATCACGTTATGGGGACATTGTGTATAAGGACAGGTAAACCCGCTCGCGCGCACACACACAAACACACAGTCTTGGGCAAGATAATGGACCAAAACATATTCATGTTCAGGAGTCAAACCCACGGAGTCACCATGATGCCCCCAAAACTGTACAGTTATTTTCAAACAGCTTGTCTGTAGTGCTTTACTTTCTTAATCCTTCCAGCTATTTGCTGTCTTGGATGTCACCTCATTCACATAATAGTAGGGCTGCCACTAATGACTATTTTGTATAGATTAAGCATTCAATTATTCTGTCGATTGGTCGATTAACCTAACCAATTTTCCTCCAGAAAATCAACTTGAACGTTTAATTTAAGTTAATTTTATTTTGAGAACAACAAATTCTATGCTATTGCAGGGCTTTAGATAATGTACGCCGGCTTTTCAAATTTTCAAATATGAGTTTAAAAAAGTCAGTCTCACCAGACACACACAGGTGATACAAGGGTTGTCAGTGATGTTGGGGATATGCAATACCTCCCCTTCGTTTTCACAGCTAGCTTCAGTACCTGTGTGAACCACAAAACGATAAGAAACTGTTAGTGAATGTTCAATATTCTGATTGTCCTCTCACTGTTGAGCAAATGAGTATTGAAATGGGGTGAATACAGTTTAGGCACTGTATCATATCATCAAGCTTGTTGCAGTGAGTATGAGTGACAACCATAAGTCACTTATGACATACAGTTTCAACAAGACATATCCATGTAATACTATAGGTGACAGAAGGCTCAAAGCACGCTGCAAGATACCATAAAGTGATACTCTACTGATTTACAGCTAAATTGCATGTTACTCCACTTATAATACATGGATATATGTAAGTGGCAAAATTACAATTACACTATCCATGGTGTATACCCAATGCTGGGGAACCAACTTCTAAACAGTATCTTTTCAAGCTACAGCCAAGCTACTGTTTCAATATAGTTATCTACACTGCAAACCGAAGAGAAAAAGTAGCTAAGTGAATCGAAGCTACTTCATTTGGTAATATTTAATATTTATGCTGTAGGATACTCTTAAAGCAAATTAATTTTAAAATGTGAAACATGATGTTAAAACTAATATGAAGATCTAATTTTTAATAATGTAATGTTAAATCAAAATAACGTTTCAGAAAGGTTCTTTGTTTGGTGTAAGCCAAGAGCACTACAAAATTGCTACGTGAAAATTAAAGGGTTACAAAAAAAAAAAAAACTGATAATCTGTCCAACAAGTGCTGCTATGCATTTTAAAAATCCCTTTAACATCCATCCCCACAGTATTCAAGCAAAAAACACCAATCAGAAACACCAGGTGCTTGAAAATACCCGGATTTGTAACACCTGATAGACTAATTGAAAATATTTATCTCTGTAAAGAGAGAAAAATACTACAGGTTGTTGTCGACTTACGACCGTGATATATTTGGACTGACCGGTCGGAAGTAATTTGGTTGCATGACGCCTCTCTATTTTATATGCAAATTAAATTATCATATGTATAGTATACCGGGTAATAAAATTATATATCTTTAATTAAGTCATATTTCTTGCGTTTTTAACATTTTTTCACATTTCACATTTTCGTAATTCATTATTGTGATAACCTTTTTATCATTATTTTCTTCGTTCATTATAGTTACACAAAGGGATACTCGAGTATATAGCCAATGTATGAATGAATGGGCGTCTCACGGGGATGCTCGCGCAGCCGACAGTGGGGGCAGAAACTGTCACATACTCTCGCGGGCAGTACTCGCGCTGCCAGTCGCGGCGCAGTGGCAGCCGCAAACCTGCGGTCTCGGGACGGTCGGGAAGTCGACCGGCTGTAAGTCGCATAGCTCGTAAGTCGACGACGACCTGTAGTATTTTAACGATGATAAAAATATATAGTTGGTTACCAGTAAAGATACAGCGTTTTAAAAGTAGCTGCGCTACGGATAACCTACTGATAGAAGTAAAGTTAGTAGTGTCGCTAATTGTAGTAAGCTACTCCCCAACACTGTGTATACTAAAAGGAAGTTACTTTGGAAAATTTCATTGACAGTCAAAGTAGTTTTGAGTAAATCCCTGTATCCTTCAACAAGAATAAGAATACGTTTCTGCTGTAGTACCAAGAACATAAATGTTACGTGCTAACTTGTTTTCGAATGTATGCGCAGGCACACTGACACATCAATCAAAAACAAGACTTTCACAGTGAAAACTGCCAGTGTAGGTTGAAATTCTTTCTAGATAAACTATCTATATCTTCCATAAGATAAAAAGATTCCTACAAGAGAATAAATGTCTTTTGTTGACTACTGCCATAGGCTTTGCCACATTTAAGTATTAAATGGGGAGCCAAATGTAGTGATCCTACCATGTTAAGTATCTTTAAGCATATTATAACTAAAGGTGTGCTGAAATTAAAGGTAAAATGGTAAATACGAAACGATCAGACTTACCTGTAATTAAAGGTGTGCTGGACTGGGGCAGTCGGAGCAGCAAAAACAGAAAGAGCACAGAGTGCATGAACTTCGCGGAGAAACTCGCAGCATTGGCGTTTAGGCTTCCAAACAACAGCATCCTAATCGCGTCCCGTCAAAATAAAACCTAAACAGTAAAACCAAGTACAATTTTGAGAAAACAAACGCCTGTTTTTATCCAAAAACCGTGTGTGAATGCAGGCGACGATACTGTGTCAATGGGCATTTGAGTTTGGCTCGTAGTGCATAAGGCATAACCTTCACCTTATCAAAATGCAGAGCGACATTGATTGTGCTCTTTGATATCCGAGACCGACCGGACGCGTGGAAATTACAATGGCAATGTCAGGGGGGCAGACAGGAGACAAGTTTGACTCGGGGGAGTCCTTCCTCTCCAGATCCCTTGTTACAATGTCGAATAAAAGAGCAAAAATATTTTTTCTTCCATGCCAATTACGCACACACACAGAT
>JAODKF010000147.1:22955110-22966836 GCA_026779585.1 Mormyrus proboscirostris
CCTGAAATGAAGGCTCGCAAAATAAACCACAGCTCCCCCCTAAGGCTGAGTGGACATATTACATCTTGCCTACATATACATGTGCATTTTCTTTTTCAAACTTGTACAAAAATGTTTCTGTACACTTAGTAAATCAGTTTTAAAATGTAACATGTACGGATATTTTATTGTTCAAAATAAAAGTTGTACATATGTTTTGTTATATGTATGCAACATAGTCATGTCTTCCTTTATAAGGTTTTCGGGTCTGTGGGACCTTTTTTCAGTTTTTAGCTTAAAAAAATTATAGAAATAATTATTTTATCAAATTGAGATTCATTGACCTTGGCTCATTTTCTGTTTTCCATTCATTATTGTCCACTGGACCCAGGGCTAGTGAAAGTGTGGAAATCATATGTCCTGTGTACCCTCATTTTCCCTTCCTCCTCTCTGGGCCTGTGTGTGTGTGAGAGAGAGCGAGAAGGAGAAAGTAAAGCAGGTGTGAGCCACCAGTGCTGTTCCCGGACAAGGTTGCAACATTGGAGCACCGAACACTGTCTGCACCCACATTCCCGCACATTTCACCCTCTGTCTTGTGGGAACGAATCTTGGGGACCTGACATTATAAATATCTCTGTCATTGTGGTTCCATACCACAACTGATCAAGATGGCAAAGCAATTCTCTGTTCAGACTGCCTTACATATGATATTGGAAGAGACAGAGGGTTTAGATGGTGATGCAGAGGAAAAAGTTTCAGAATGCGAGGATCACATTTCTGAAAATTCAGAGTCTGACACTGAGTTTGAAGAGGACATTGAGCATCAGCCAGCTCTAAAGTGTAAAAGAACCTCAGGACCAGCCATAGGACCAGCCCGTCAGCCGGCTTCAAAATGCAAGCGAACCTCAGGACCAGCCCGCCAGCAGCCAGCCCCAAGACCAGTAGGTGAGCAGCTAGCCACAGGACCAGTCAGTGAGCATCCAGCTATAGGACCAGACTCAGCAGCTTGCAAATAACAACGTATGGATGTCAAAATTGAATGGTCTTCCTGCTTCCTGCATGGCTACCAATGTGATTCAGATGATACCAGGACCTACAGTACACATTTACATTTACAGCATTTGGCAGACGCCCTTAGCCAGAGCGACTTACATAAGTGCTTTAAGCATTAAGCATTTGGCAGACACTCATGCTCACTCGAAGACATCAAGTCTTCGCTTGACCTTTTCATGCCATACGTTATCAAGAAAATCATCCTGGATTGCACCAATTTAGAAGGAAGCAGAGTTTTTTGAGAGATGTGGAAGGTTTTGGACGAAACTGATTTGGATGCTTACCTTGGGGTTCTTATCCTTGTTGGTGTTTTCAGGTCCAAAGTGGAGGATACAGAATCCCTGTGGGATGAATAAACTGGCAAAGAACATTTCCGATCAACGGTGTCTCTAAAAACTTTCAAAATAATTTCCAGGACCATCCGTTTTGATGACCGTGATGATAGACCAGCTCGACAGCAGAGAGACAAGCTAGCTGCCATCAGGACGGTGTGGGACAAGTGGGTGGCCGGTCACCCCCTGTTTTACAATCCTGGCCCCAATGTCACCGTTGATGAGCAGTTGTTGCCATTTTGGGGGCGCTGCCCATTTCGGCAGTATATTTGTCATGCCCAGATCATCCGCTCCTCTCATGTGCCATGCCCCCTCATCAACCCCATGTGGAGTCCTCGTGTTCACCGGCTGTTCCTGCTTGTTGTCATTAGTCCATTGTATATCCAGTGAATTGTCAGCCTGCGTTTTGCCTGCTCCTTGTGTTTGCTGCCACGATTAAAATCCTGTGTTTGCCCCAACTCCTTGCTCCCTTAGCCTTTGTCTACGCACTGTGCACCACAAAGCGTGACATATTCCATCTAAGGTTGCCAAGTATGGTGTAAAGATTTGGTCTGCTTGTGATGCTGCTTCATCTTATGAATGGAACTTGCAGGTCTACTCAGGGAAGCACAATGGAGGGGGCCCTGAGAAAAATCAAGGCATGAGAGAGGTCCTTGATATGGCTCAAGGACTTCCTGGACACAATATCACGTGCGGCAATTTTTTCACATCGCGAAAGCTGGGACAGGAGCTGCTAAAGCGGAAGCTGACTATGGTGGGAAAAGTATGCAAAAATAAGTCTGAGCTCCCTCCCCAGTTGCTGAAAACAAAGGACAGACCTGTCCAGTCATCAAAGTTTGTGTACTGTACATGGCTGACACTACCCTCACATTGTATGTACCAAAGAAAGGAAAAAATGTGCTACTCATGTGTACACTGCACAGAGACTGGAGAATCTGTGATCAGGAGCATCAAAAGCCCGATATGATCATGGACTATAATGCCACAAAAGGAGGGATGGACAACCTCGATAAGCTGGTGACTACTTACAGCTGCAAAAGGAAGACCCTATGATGGCCTTTGGTGATATTTTTTCACATAATGGATATCTCTGCGTACAACGCCTTTGTCATTTGGATGTCACTGAGCCCAGAGTGGAATAGCGGAAAGCTGCAGAAAATTTCTGGTATGGCGCGGTCACGTCCAGACGTCTTCCTGACTGCTCCGCTCAGATTGTGCTCTTTTTTAGCTCTTTATTTATATATTGTTGTGCTTCATGTTCCAAATTCAGCCCGTTTAATAGTTTATGATAATAGAACACTTCTCAACGTCGGAAAGAACTTTGCACATGTCATTTCAGGCACTTTCAAACCTGACCCGTCGTGGCCGAGTGAGATTCTGCACGACCACAACAAAGAACGCGACACTCGCCCGAGGCGCAGAACAAAGAAACGCCAGGGAACACGTGCTGGCATCCGAAACAGGCTGAGACAGCAAGCGCATCGAGCACCGCTGCCTAGTATTCTGCTGGCTAACGTACAGTCACTGGAGAACAAGCTGGATGACCTGAGGGCCAGAGTTACTTTTCAACGAGACGTGAATGATTGTAACATCCTGTGCTTCACTGAAACATGGTCATAACTCCAACGGACTCATTCTCAGTGTTCCGCATGGATAGGACGGCAGATTCGAAGAAAACCAAAGGTGGTGGTGTGTGTTTCATGGTCAACAGTAAGTGGTGTGATGCCAGGAGTATTTCTACTCTCTCCAGCAGCTTCTCGCCTCATTTGGAATACCTGAGCATTAAATGTCGCCCCTTTTATCTGCCTCGTGAATTCACTGCGGTCATCGCCACAGCAGTGTACATCCCACCCGACGCAGACACAGGTATGGCTTTCTCTGAACTACATGATGTGCTGAGTGCGTTTCAAAACAAAGATCCAGGCACAGCCCTCATTGTGGTAGGAGATTTTAACAAAGCAAACCTCACACAAGACATGCCGAATTTTACCAGCATGTTACGTGTTCAACGAGGGGATCTAGAACCTTAGACCATTGTTACACGCCATACAAGCAGGGCTACAAAGCTGTTTCACAACCAGCTTTTGGCAAATCGGACCACAGCACCATTTTTCTCATTCCCGAATATAAACAAAACATGCGTAGGGAAGAGGTGGTCATGAGGGAGGTGAAACGCTGGTCTGCCCAATCAGATGCTATGCTGCAGGACGCGCTTGATGTCGTAGACTGGGACACGCTCCGGTCATACGACGTCGACGAGTTTACGGATGTAGCAGTTAGCTTTGTTAGCATGCTAGCGGAGGAAATCATCCCTATAGCAAGGGCCGTCTGCTGCACTGACCAGCTAGCAGGTGTGTTCACCGCCATCTTCAACGAGTCCCTGGTCAGTGTCAGTCAGTGGTCAGTGGTCCCCAAGTGCTTCAAAAGATCCATCATCATTCCCGTGATCAAGAACAAGCAGCCCTCATGCCTGAACGATTACCGACCAGTTGCACTGACCTCGGAAGTAATGAAGGTGCTTGAGAGACTGCTTAAGAACATCATCTCCTCTTCCATCCCAAACACCATAGACCTGCTCCAGTTCGCCTTCCGACCCAACAGATTGACAGAGGACGCCATCTCACACGTCCTGCACACCACTCTGTCAGGTGGACAAGATACAGGGTAACTATGTGAGAATGTTGTTTGTAGATTATAGTTCAGCATTCAACACAATAGTGCCAGGTAGACTGTACAAAAAGCTGAAAGATCTAGGTCTCAACAGCTGCGTGTGTGCATGGGTGCTGGACTTCCTAAATGGTAGATCTCAGGTAGTGAGGGTGGGTAGGTGTATCTCAGACAGTATCACCACCAATATTAGAGCACCACAGGGGTGTGTACTCTCACTACTGCTGTACTCCCTCTACACCTCTGACTGCGTGGCCACTCATAGCTCCAGCACCATTGTGAAGTTTGCTGATGACACAGTGTTGTTGGGACAAATCTTTAACAACGATGAGACGGCCTACATGGAAGAGGTGAAGAACCTGGCATCATGCTGAATGTCACCAAGACCAAGGAGCTGGTGTTGGACTTCAGAAGGAGACAGCAGCGACACCACGAGCCCCTCATCATCAACGGAGCTCCAGTGGAGAGGGTGCTGTGCTTCAAGTATCTCGGTGTCCACATCTCCTCAGACCTGACATGGACTGCTCACATCCAGGTCCAGTCCAAAAAGGCTAAGCAGCGCCTGTACCACCTTCGACAATAAGTTCGGGGTCTCTTCAATGATCCTCAGGTCTTCTTATTCAGGCGCTGTGGAGAGTATTCTCACACAGAACATCACATCCTGGTATGGGAACAGCTGTGTTCAGGACCGCAAGGCTCTTCAGAGAGTGATCCGTGCAGCAGAATGCTGCTGCAGGTCTGTTCTCCCTTCCCTGTAGGACATTTACACCAGGAGATGTTGGTCCAGAGCAGTATGGACATTAAAGGACTCATCCCACCCTAGTAACGGACTGTTTCAACTTCTGCAATCAGGCAGAAGGTTCCACACCATCAGGGCCAGAACAGAAAGACTCAAGAGGAGCTTCTATCCTCAGGCCATCCGAGTTCTGAACCAGAGCATGCCCCCCTCCTCCCATAGCACACCATAAAATTACCATAAGGGACACAATACATAGTATTAATTTCCATTAAGAACTGCAATACTTCATACCATACCTGATCTATTGGTTCATCACACTGTACATGCTGCCACACAAATGATTATATTACACTGTCTTCCTGTTTACATCACTCTGCTTAGCACAATGCACTTTAAATGTTCCATGTTCTCTTGTACTCATATCCTTATTTTATTTGTGTCTCAATTCAATGCTCTTCTATTTAAAATTTACTTATTGGTATGTATATGTTTGTATGTGTATGCATTTGCACAGTCAAAAGGAGCGGTTCAGGGTACATTTCACTGCGTGTTGTACTTGTATGACTATGAATGTGACAGATAAAGAATCTTGAATCAGAAGAGGCGTCTCTTTCTTGAGGAATTGGGGAAAGCACTGATGAGACTTCAAATTGGAAGAAGGCGACATCTTCCAAGAACCCCAGTCTCTGCAGCCATTGTGAGGAGGATTCAGGAGGAAGATGATCTTGACACATCCTGCCAGATTACGGAACCATCATCTGCAGACCCTGTGGTAAGTGTTTGATGCTGGTGCAGCATAATAATTTATTTTTCTGAGAAAGGAGGAGTAAAGTGTTAGTAAAGATCCTTATCTTTTCACATAGATTGTGACTGGCAACAAAAAGAAGTGCTGTGAAGTTTGTAGACCCAAGATGGACAGAAAAACACAATATACCTGCATCCAGTGCAAGAAGTACATTTGCAATACACACACAGTGAAACTCTGCCCCTCATGTGTGGTATAAAAACTACATTCAAGTTATATTAACAAAAATTCATCTGATAAAGGCATACAATTTGTGCAACACGTTTGAAAAATAAAACACACATTTACAACAAAGTTAGACTGTTGACCAGTGAGGAAACTGCCTTTCTGGCCTGATGTCTACAACTACTATTATGCCGATGCTAAACTCAGTGTTGAAATGTTTTCAGACGTGACATGTACATGCGTTTTATTTTTCGACCGTGTTTTTCAAATGCACAAATTGTATAAATTTATTAAATAGGTTTCTTTTTGTTAATGTAACTCGAACATAGGTCTTTATTTTCAGAACGATGTAACATTTATAGGTGTTTATGAAATGTGTTTTGTTATAACTTGAACATGGTACATGGTAGGAGGTAAACCTTATTCGATAATTTTACCACCGCTGAATAGATTAATGACATATTTTTTGGACATTGCTCATCATTCGCAGGTTTCTGGGAGTGGCAGTCAACTTGTGGGAGACTCCCAGAACATTTAGGAGAGGTGCAATATCTGGGTTTTGTGCATTAAGTTTACCGGTACTTCAGGTTTTATTTGAATTGTTTTATTCACAGTTGTTCACTGTCATTTTGTAAAAAGAGGCTGACTTCACCTTCAGGCTCCTCTTTCTGTATATTCAAAATAATGGTCTACTCAGACTACTCTGACATTGGCTTGTAGGCCAGTGTTTACCCAACATGCATATCATTACAGTGACTGTAAGTGAGTTAGCCTTGCTGAAATGTCAGGAGAAATGTCACCTGGCCACCTACGGCAGTCTGCCTTTCGGCGCATCGTGTGATAATCTTGCCATTTCACATGTCATTTATGCACCTTCATATTTAGTTTGTTCATGAGAAATACACAGAAAACTGTGACAAAAGTATTAAACCAATTCAATGTTTTGTTGAAACATAGAGCACAAAGACCAAAAAAAAAACATGGGAGAAAATGAGATTTCTGGTATTCAATATTATAGAAATTTCAGTGTCATTCTGATTTTAACCCTAAAATTGTTTCAGCTACGTTTTTACTAGACATTGTTATAGATACAGTGTTCAGACCTGTTGACCTTAGGAGATTATTGAATAAAATTTCCCCCAACAATGCATAATGTATGTAAATGTCATCCAGGCACATTCAGAGAAAAGTTTTACAGAATGCAAGTTAAAAACTTAAAAAACTTAAAAAAGTTTATTTCACATTTTATTTTCACAGTAAGTTCCACAAAGTACATTTTACAATCCTTAATGAAAGCAATTGTTTTCCAGTCTGCTGCTGCTTGTATAACACAGTACAGATGCTCCTCTATTTACAAACTTTCTGTCACGGTTCCAGGTGGCTCAGGTGCGAGAACGTGGCATGGTGCAGGCAGAAATAAGGGCGGACGACAACTGGTGGCTCCAGGAACACGAAAACAGGGGTTTATTAAATAAAACAGAACACACTATAAAAAAACAAAACCAAAAGGACCACAAGGGGTCAAAAACTAAGAAGGGATTAACAAAGACTAAATTTACAAATGGGATCAAGACAGCCAGGCTACAAACAGAAAATTCAAAACTTAAGGGACATCCAACTATCACAACCAACCATCAACAAACAGTGAACCACTGGGGACTAAAACTCAGACAGGAACTTAAATACAAAACTGAACAAGGAAATGACAGGCAGGAGTGAATAGACAATTAACCAATAGGAAAAGGTGCCGGACAACGAGCAAACAGGAAAACTCACAAGGGCAGGCACAAGAATGGGCAACAGGTGAAACTAATAAACTCACAGAACTGAACAGGGAAACAGAAACTAACACTGGTAAATACAGGCAGGTATAAACACAAGCAAGGGCACAAGGGAAAAAACCAAAACCAAATACAAAATCAGACACCAAACTAGAGAAACTCAACTGAAACACTAGGGAGCAAAATACAAAAAGAGAGGAGGTGGGATTCAAACACAGGACAGAAGGGTACACAAACAACTGGCTGCTCAACATGTTGAGCCATGAGGACAACAGAGGACAGTTGAAAACAAAGACTCACAAGAAGGACGGGATGTCCAGCAACGCTTACTGGTCAAACAGGGAAGGGACACAGAGTGAGACAACGGGGACCGACCCTGACACTTTCAACTTACAAACTTTCAGACATAGGAGCGAAGAGGACTGTAAAGTCCAAATTTCATTTGTTCATTAAGCTCCCGTTTCTTGTCCGCAACATATATATATTTTTTTGCGCACCAGTTCCACCTAGTACGACTTCTGGCTGCTACTTCCGCCATGCTGCAGCGTAGCATGTGTACTCCTAGCATCCTAGTTCTTTGTATTTGTGTATACTCTTAAAATGATGTTTAATAACAGCTTACGAACATTTCAAGTGACGAATGCCTGTTCGAAACATATCTGATTCGTAAGTAGAGGAGCATCTGCATATGTAAATTTAACCTCTAAAGAGTGACACTTCTACATTTGATATTTTAATCTAATTAAGAAAATAAATGGCTTCAAGAACAAAGAACACGGAACAAAGGTATGCATAAATAATAATAAGAATAGTAATGATGGGGATGAAGATGGGATGAAGAAAATTAAGTGTAGGGGAATACAGACTAAAAACAACCATAAGAAACTCATTAGGACATCAAACAACAAAAAATATAACAACAACAATATGTCACGCCCAGCTCCATCCGATTCTCCTGTGTGCCACGCCCACCTTGTTACCTCGTGTTTATGCCTGATTGTTCTCACCTGTTGCTTGTTAGACTCTGCTTGTCTCATGTATTTAGTCCGCGTCTCAGGCAGTCTGCCCCAGATCTGTCATTGTTGTCAATTCCCATCTATGCCAGCTGTAAGTACCCATCCAGTCTATGCCACCCATCTGTCTAATAAACCCCGTTTCTCCAACAACCTGGCTGTTCTCTCCTCCCTTGCCTGCTCGATGTTCATGCTGCATGACAGAATGACAGATCTCCCAACAGACGCACCACAGTAGGGCGAGGACCTTTAACTTGTCCTGCTGCACGAGGTGTCGTTCTGGAGAGAGCAGCCGGAGATTCAGGAAGACCCAGCTCTGCTCGCCCTAGCATCTCTTCCGGCAGAGGATCAGGAGGAGCCTCTCCTGGTTCGGCAGAAGCCAGAGGTCACTGCAGCCACACAGCCCTGTCTCCTGTCTCGCCTGTCCAGCCCGGCTCGCTTGCCTCGCCTGTCCAGCCCGGCTCGCCTGCCTCGCCTGTCCAGCCTGGCTCCTCCTGCACTGCCTATGGCCCCGCCTGCTGCCCTGGCTATAGTCCCCAAGGAGGTCCCGGACTATGGGACTACAGCTCTTTCCTCCGGAGAGGAGGAGGAGCTCGAGTGGGATCCCTCGGGGACCTCCCTCATGACTCCAGGTCTCTCGCCCCGGCATGGTCAACTCCGGCCAAAACCTCGCCTGTCGGTGACCAAGAGGGGGAGGGGACATAGACATCGGGCTGGGGTCCCGCCCACCCTGCCCCTGACCCACCCTCATGGGCCTTTACTAAGGCTCTGGGGCTGCCTGCGATTTCTCCGGCTCGGGGTCGGCGGTCGCCTCCGGTCCCCCCCTCGGTGCCGGTCCTGTCCTCGGTGCCGCCTCCAGCTTGTGTCGGTCGCCTCCAGGCCCCCCTGCTTCGGCGGAGCGTTGGACAGTGCCTTCGCTGGTTTCGCCTGTGCCGCCGCCTGCCGCGGCTTCCCCTTCCTGCCTGCCTGCGCCAGGGTTCCCTCTTGCTCCCTTTGTGTCCCCGCCGTCACTCCCTCGTCCTGTTCCCTCGGCCCCTGTGTAGTTCCCTCCTGCTCCCTTCTCCCTCTCGCACGCGGCCCCTTCGGCCGCCGCCCGTCGCCCGCCTGGGCTTCCTTGGGCTTCCTTTTGTCCCCCGTCTGGTTTCCCCTGTCTGCTCATCGTCCCTCTGTTCCTCCTCCTGTGGGTCCTCAGCGCCCAAAAGTAGTAAAAAGGAAAGGGGAGATCTCAAAGTTGACTGGAGCTCAGCCATGGGAAAGACTGCACGTTGCGAGGCATTTCTCCGGACACACGTGTTAGTCTCCTGCCAGAACTGAAAGGGGCTCCCCAGTCTAAGAGTGAAGGTGGGTGATGGCACGTCCGAGTGTGAATAGCTTTGCAGTTTCTGTGTATTGATTCAATTAACATTGGGATTAATTATCACTGCATTGGAATAATAATAATAATAATAAAGTTGCATTTTATATCTTTGCATGTTTTATCGTCTCTTTTATATATGCGTACAATGACTTGTATTTGCATTATTGTTATAATCTATGATATGTAATTGTTCTGTTATCACTAAAGTTGTAAAATGTATCACTAAAATATCATTCTCAGTTTGCTATTCATTATGTGTTTACAGCACCCTCTGTGGTTGCTCCGAGTAATGCACTTTAGAAACAGCTTTATTTTGAAAGAGGGGAAAAAAAAAACTTTATTGAACAGTAGGCTCAGTCAAGAAAGCGAGTGAGCAAAAAGAAGGGAAACATATCAGCACGCACTTTATGGTGTTCTGTTGGAGAAAATGCTGTCTACATCTTTTGTTTATGGTTGTATCGCCGGTATGTACTGTACTTAAAGTATAAGTTGTAACTTTGTTTTGTGCAATATGTTGCCCGCTAATTCAGTATTTGGCTGTAAAGAGTCTTTTTGTTAAACTAGTTACTCGCGATTTTGCAGGTCGTCTGGGATGGCATTAATAGTACAAGTTCACATAATTAGACATATGACATATGCTATGCAGTAGCAGTGTGGTATGTAAATCTATATTATGCTGCACATATGTATATCATGACTGTATTTTTTGTCTTGTTTTTAGTTTTACCCTTTTGAATGTCAGTAAACCTGTTGACAACGTTCATCGGTCTTCAGAGTGGTGATATAAGAAAGGTGTTAATGCCCCTGCATCAGACATGCACCTATAACGGCATAGGAATACTATTGGATATCACTTGTGATACAAGGTTATTTTGCATTGGCTGAGTGTGATCCCCCTATAGTTGGAGCACACCCTCTGGTCCCCTTTCTTAAGGAGGGGCACCACCGGTCTGCCAGTCCAGAATCACTGCCCCCGATGACCATGCGATGTTGCAGATGCATGTTAACCAGAACAGCCTCACAGCATCCAGAGCCTTAAGGAACTCTGGGTGGGCCCAGCCAATGAGAAGCTTTTTAACCACCTCAGTGACCTCCGCCCCAGAAATGACCCCCCCAGTACACCCAAGTCCTCAGACTCTGCCTCCTCACTGGAGGTCGTGTAGGTGGGCACCAACCCAAAACATCCCAAGTTGAAGTCAGCAGCGTCCCATCCCCACCATAAACAATGTTAATGGTGTACTGCTTTCCCATCCTGAGATGCTGGATGGTTGACTAGAATCTCCTCGAAGCTGTCGTTTTCCGTGGCCTTGCCAAAATCTTCCCACACCCGAGTTTTTGCCTTGGTGCCCGCCGAAGCCACATTCCGCTTGACCCGCCGATACCTGTCAGCTGCCTCTGGTGTCCCACAGGCCAAAAAGGCCCAATAAGATTCCTTCTTCAGCTTGACGGCATCCCTCACCACCAGTGTCCACCAGCGGGTTCAGGGATTGCCGCCGCGACAGGCAGCAACTATCTTACGACCACAGCTCCAGTCAGCCGCCTCCACAATGGAGGCATGGAAAAAGGCCCATTCAGCCTCAATGTCTCCCGCCTCCCCTGGGACATGGGAACAAAAACAATCAATTCAAAGTAACACATGAGATTGGCCTTAGTCAACCTTGAACCCATGGCCTACATAGATTATAGTTCACACACTGAACCTCTTAAGCTATGCAGCACACATGTAGGATCACGCAGGCCCCACAGCCAGTATTTTAGGGCCGCAGAGGGAGTGAGTCGGCCATGCAAAGATCTCCCTCCGTACCTCTTTCACCCAGGGCCCCTCTCCAGGGAGG